>BMAT01008880.1:114380-124670 GCA_019649035.1 Elysia marginata
AAAAAACGTACAGTAATGGAAATACCGCAGTTCTGTTTGCATATTAAGGTTTGTGTCCAATGGCTTTGATTGTAGTATCCGCCTATAATAAACCTCTTCTACCCTAGAGGCGCTTATAAGTTTGTGTCCAATGCATAGCAATGGTGAAAAGTTTTTGGCAGCTTCTATTAAAGTAGGGTGACCCGAGGTAAATCCAATCGTGAAACAACCACAATTTCTCCCCGAGCAATAAAATCCACGTCCAGGCATGCCACAGAGCCAAATTTCACTGTAAATTGTCAAATAACCAAGGCCAATAAAAATGCACACAAAAGAATTTATCCGGTTACTTCCCTTCAGTCAGCAGCTTCCCTGAAAGGGGAGTGGATTACACTGGGTAGCCTATCTCAGGATTTCAGTGTACGGCAACTGTGTGACTGTAACTAGCTTGTTTTTTTTTTTAATTTAATGAATGACTCGGCACTAGCAAGTAAACTTTTTTTCCTCAAAATGTCTCATGATTGAACTAGAATGAGACAGCAAATTGATTTTGGTAGGACAGCTCAGAAGGTTTGATCAGTTAAGTAGGCCTATTTGTGGTCAGACAAAAGTTTTAATCTACATGTAGATAATCATGCAAAATCCTTCTCACAAGAACTTGAAAAGACTACTTGTAAACTGAAACACATAAAATTAACTATAGACATGGTCATGTATAGCTGTAGGCTACTGTGCTAGACAAAATATATTATTGTACCGCAGTGCAAATGCATTTTTACAACTTACAGCATTTCGAAGCCGAATAAAAAAAAAAAACCATTTGAGCGAACTTGTCCAGGAAAATCTGTTTGTACCGAGCTGCATATGGTTTATTGCACATTGTAGTTTTATACATGTCGTTTCTGTTTTATAAACCCACCACATAACTATTGGACTTTCTGAAAGCCTGGTTTTGATGCAGATCAGACTCAGTTATTGTTGAGTTTAATAAAAATCAAATGCTCTCACTGCCTTTTTGGTTTTCTTTTGTCTGTAACTGTGCGCAAATAATTGTTGAATTACAGCAAATTCCACTTAAAGTCAACATCTTTTTAGGAAAACCCTTGCTTAAATTCAACTCTGCTTAGCAGTCCCATTTTGTATTTTTTTAATACATGTACATGTATTTCTGTCATGTTAAAGTCAGCTCTTGCTTACAACACATTTTTTCAGTCCCACGATGTTGATTTAATCAGGATTACAGTATACTACGACCGGCTCTGTGCCCTAGCGGTTAGACACTCGCTCAGAGATCTGGTGGTGCGTGGTTCGATCCCCGGCCGAGTCAAACCAAGGACTTTAAAATTGGTATTAGCAGCTGATCCGCCTAGTCGCTGGCATTATTGATTTAGGGTTAATTCTGGTCGGCCGGGTGTCAGGATAATGAGACTGGGTGTGGTGTACGTAAGTGCTCTTGACATCACTGTGGCAGCACGCTTTCAATTGTCCCCAGCGCCATCTCTGATATAACCTCGAAGTTGATTGGGACGTTAAAAATTCAACCAACCAACCAGTGTACTACATTGTAAATTCATCACGTGCTCTTTTTTTCTTAACGCGAAAAACATACATGTAGTAGACATGTTGCACATTGGAAACTATCGTGCTCTTTTCATTCAGTATGAAGAGAATGAGAGCCTTGGACTTTAAATAAGAAGCGTTGGAAAATACATCACTATTAATAGAATGGAAAGTCCGCCTTTAAATAAATCTACCTATCTGATTATAAATCAATTCAACGGAGCTATGATAGTACACGATGTACATGTATTTATTATTATATCTGTTTGCACTGATCCTTTGACTAGTGATTGAAATATTATAAAGGTATGAAATTAGCAGTGGAGAGAAGTAGGCTTTTTAGTGGAAATGCCCGAGATGTCTGCCTTTAGTATGATTCGAACCTTCGACTTATAGTTGCTTCGACACCCACCGCCTTGCCCCTTAGAGAAACATAGCTTATACCATGTCGCCACTACGCTATTTAATACCTTTATAATATTTCAATCATTTGATTGCGCAGTGGCTGCCTCCACTATTTATTTTTTCTTTGACTAGTTCATTTCCAATCTGTTTCCATCTTATTTGTCTTTGAATAGCTTAGCGAAAAGGAATCCCAGAGCTCTACTGCAAAACTTAAAAAATCAAACAGACCGAAATTTTTAAAAAATACACGCAATTGTGTAAATGAACATAGGCTTAGTATCAGATGGGTGCGTGGTTCGGGAAACTCTTAAGGTCCGTTTATACAGAATGAGAACGCGAACGCAACATTTTAGCCATTCAAATAGAGCGTGAACACAAACGCGGAAAACCGCCGACAGCTTTCGTTTTCTCAAATTTTTGTTTCAGAATCATATTCTTGAGTTCGTTCTAGTGCGATCACATACCACACAAACACACGTTTTATCCATTGTCTCGGTATCGTCCATACCCTTCTAGAAAAGTAGAAAAGCCATGCCTACAATACAAGTTTCTATTCTTGGAAAAGAAGCAAAGGAGTTAGAACTAGCCGATTTGTTGATACAACTTGATAACTGTAGCATGAAAGCCACTGCGGCGTTCTGAAAAAAAAAAAATCGCTCTGGGGACAATTTCGGCGGTCGACCGCGCGAATAGATTTGTTCGCGTTTGTATTATATTTGAACGGTTCCTCTATAACGTGACGAAACCATTTCAGGAAAAACAACCGTGCTGGCGCTCTGTATAAAGGTTCATTTATATATAGCGCGAACGCGACTTTTTTGCTGTTTAGCAATTCAAATAGAGCGCGAATACGAACACGCAAAACAGTCGATGGCTTTTGAGGCGGATCACCTTTTTCTAATTCTGACTGTGAGAGTTAAAATTTGGTCAAAACATCGATTTTTTCGAGTTTTCATTTCCGAGTCATATTCCTGAGTTCATTCTAGTGCGGTTATCCGCCATTTATCCATTGTCTCGGCATCGACCATTCTCTTCAAGCAAAGTACAGTAAAATCCACTTACAGTCAAAATCTTTAAGGGAAACTTTTGTTGCGGTTAAAGTCAACTCTTGCTTAAAGTCAACACATTTTTTAGTCCCAAGATGTTGACTGTATCAGGATTCCACTGCAGATGCATAGCTTTCTTTTGGATGAGCCACGCCTGCAAGTTTCTGATTTTTAGAAATGATGCAAGGGAGATCGTACTATCTGATCGGTGAATACATGTATAAGAAAGCTGCTACGGCGTTCTGAAAAATTCGTTCTTTGGGCAATCTTGGCAGTCGACCTAGAGAACAGATACACATGTATGTAATTTTTCGCGTTCGCATTGCATTTAAACGTTTCCTCTATAACGTGACTAATTAATTCCCGGACGTAAAACCCTATTCACGTTCGCGTTCTGTGATGCTTTAATGTTCAGGACCGACATAAAAATTACATGTATTATGAACTCTTAAACATTTAAGAAATTTAGAGAGCCCGAGACACAAATCCTAAAACATCAGCTTAGATTTTATATGTAAATTGCGTTTTTAACCATTTCTAATTCTATACATGTATGTCATGCATGTATCTACTACATGTATGATTGTATTTCGTTATCATTTTTTTCTGTCTGAAATATCATGCGTATCATGTTATCGTATGATCTACTGGTTAGTGATGCATCTTACCTCTTATCTACTCATTCATCCATCCACCCAACCACCCATCTCTTTATTTATTAAAAAATGGAAATACATGTACGTTCGATTCTAACTAAAAGTTAACACACTTCTAAGTAACGATAAACGAAAACAAAAAAAAAAAAAAAAAAAAAAAAGAAACCATCGTTCAGATTTTCGACAACTTTATTTTCTCTTGGAGATGTCACACTTAATATAAAAAGCAACATTGCGAAATTGACATGCAATTGCAGCACCTTTTCTAGCTGAGTTATTTATTGTGACAAAAAGGAACAACAAAAAAAAAAAAAGCATAAAAATGAAAAAAGAGCAAGAAAATCCTGTATGTTTTAAATCGAGATCTAGGCCGAATCTCATTTAAGAAAAGTTTTAATTTTTAAAAAGATAAAATCCGGATTCAGATGGTTTTGTTCAGGGCAGTCATCTCTGTCAAAAAAATGTACAAGCCGTTGCATTGCTTACAAGAACTCAGAGTGAAATTAAAAAAAAATAGAGCAAGAACTTTGTCAGCGAGCGCAAGCCCAGTTTTAATCACTTTCACTGTATGACTCGCTAATGCATTATGGTGTACATCTAAAGTCCTTATACCCTATGCTTCCCATAGATGATAACAGGGGACAAGGCCGATTCTACTCTAAAATATACATAATGCCCAGGTGGCAGTTGCACCACAAAGGCCTTTGCCGTGGTAATATAATCCAACAACCTAGATAGTAAACCCAAAGCAACATTAATTTTTGAAAAGAACTACTACGAAACTAAGATACTACGTAAAATAAACCAAAAGCACCACCGTCTTAGTGACTATTATTTGTCATATCATTGCACTGACACCAAATTACCGTACTACAACATCACATACACGCACTGTACATGTATGTAATTGTTAATGTATTCTGTCGTGAAATTACAACGAAGTCAACGGCCAGTTCATCTAGCTTTACAAACTACAAGACAAACGTCTCTGTAAAAAGCGACGATTTACACGTACATGATTGAAAAACGTTGCTATTTTAAAGTATTCAAATCACATGCTTCCTCACAAATATTGCAGACACACATTGCATGTACAACTTGTTTTACGGAAAATCACATCACCTAACACAAGTTATATAAAAATTTTATGAACAGCATAAAAAAGCAAGAAAAAGTAAAAACTAGTGTCCTAGTCATAGAGACATAGAAAATAAGATACATTTTTTTTTACAACATTCAAAAATTTATCCATCTGGTTGGAGGAGATAGAAAAATATCAATGAGGGTCAGCGTGGCACAGTTTTTATTTTGAGGTCTGGAGGTCGCAGGTTCAATTCCCTACCATGTCATGTTGCAATTGCCTTGAGAAAGCAATTTAACTTTCCCCAGTCCACCCATCTGTAACATGGATACCTGGCTAAAGGCAGTGCTTGAAATTTGTGGAATGTTATTATATGAGCGCCTAACAGGCTGCCTTACTGTAATGCTCTGAATATGAGTTGAATTTGCTCTGGTGTGTATAGGCCTGCTGGGGGAAATATGTAAAGTCATGAGACTGCTTGCGGCGGTATAGGACTCTAAACATATTTATTTGTTTTGAAAATTGTCACTCTATAATATGTCAATCAACAAATAACAAAAACCATAGCCTGGTTTTTACGATTAAAACAAGACATAGAGTTTGCATTCTTCTTCATTTGAACTAACAGCAAAATTTACAGCCAAATTCATACTCATGGCACTTAAGAACCAAACAGCCCATGAAAAGGTAATCTTTGTTTAAATTTCAATATCCTTTCCCACAATGCGGTTATCTGAGGCTTTTATTCATACCATTTATTTCAAGCCTCCGTCAGGCAGGGTAAAGAGAAAAAGATTGGGTTCAATATATGTAGTTATCCCTCGAGACGGATTAATTGAAGACCAGGGCGGAAGTTTTTCACCATAGCCCCCTGTATCATGTCATCATACATTTGCATAACTTCATGTTGGCCTACATGTACAGATGTAGGGTGGAATAAAGATAAAGTCAACATTTTGGGACCAAAAATTGTGTTGACTTTAAACAAGAGGTAATTGATACATAAGAAAAAAATAAAGAGATACAATATGAGACGGCCAAACGGAGTTGGCTTTACACATGCGTTTGCTACAGTTAAAGAGGTAGACTTATGAAGATAAAGAAAAAAGTATTTTACGACAATTGCAATCTCCTCAGTCAACCAGGCCAACACTGCTACATACATGTACAGTGGAATCCACTTAAAAACAACACCTTTAAGGGAAATTCTTGCTTAAAGTCAACACTGTTTTGCAGTCCCATTTTGTATTTCATTATATCTTTGTAATGGTTAAACTCAACTCTTGGTTAAAGTCGACGCATTTTTTCAATCCCAAGGTGTTGACTTTATCAGGATTCCACTGTACTTAACAATAAGCACTGTTTTATTGAAAACTTGATAAGTCACATCTACGTTTAAAAAACACCTGCAAGCTCTAGTCTGATATCAAACGACACAGATACACACGCACATGACAATGCAACCAGGGGGGTGGGTGGGGGGATGCATAGAACAAGAAAAACAAGAAAAAGGATAAAATCTGCGGTGGACGGTGGATTGTCTGTGAGTATTATTCAAACTTAACTTTCGTTCTTGCATTCAGATATCTCGCTTTTTGACAGTAGTGACGCGCGGGGGATTCCATACATGACGTAAGGTTTTCCACCTAAAGATGTGGTACTTCCGCTTTGCGTAGCAATCTGGGATACGAAATCAATGGAGCTTTGCCTCAAGGGTTTCCTGCGCATGTCAGTTGTCTGGACAGCGACGTTTTTGCCTTGCTGCTTTAGAAGGATAATGGTGGCAAGTTGCCGGTTAACCTGAATGAAAGGGGGAAAAAGCGATAGAGATATCAGAAAATAATTTCATGTTTCCCAATCAACAACAAGAGCATTAGATTACAATCCAATCACAGAATGTTCATTTTATTTTCTAAAAAAATAGTTTAATATCGTGCAAGTAGGCCAGGGATGCCACTCAGATTTTCTGAAAATAACTGAAAATCCTGGCGCTACGTGCAAACACATATAAAATTGTCATTGTTCATGGCATCAATCTTGTTTCAATTTGTGTAAGTGAAACATTTCAACTCTAGTAGGTGCTTCTTATCCGTTCTCTAAAGACTTGTACCGACCATTGTACAGTATCACAACCATAGAGCTTGTAATAGCTTTGAGGAGTATAACTACCGGTTAATGGAAACATTTTGGAATTTTACCATTTTGAAATGTAAGCCCACCGTTATATCTAATACTAAAATGTTAAGCTCAAGCACAACGTTATCGCAAAAAATGGAAGGTCATGATGCCCTTTGCAGTTAGATCTATCACATAATGAGCTTTATGTATCACAAGGAGGTTACTAAGAGTTAAAATGTCGCACAACACAGAAACTTATAAAGCTCAAACTCTACCTGTTTTCTCCACGTCATCCATGCGTTGTAATCCGAATTTTCTGCGTGTGCTTCCGCCCTCCCGGGTGATCCGTGCTGGTTTTCCTTCTCTGCGCCTGAAGACAACCTACGTGAAGAAGATTTACCACTTTCTCGCCGACCCCCCACGAATTTAGAAGCGGATTGCCTACTTTCGTGTCGTCCACGGTTGGTGTGGTGATGCTGACTGCGTCTGTGAGGATATACAGCTTCTAGTCTCCTGTCGCTGCCAGAAGTTTCATGGCTTGTACCACTTGAAAGTTTCTCCGCACTTTCATGTCGTTTTAGTCTATCAACATGGCGGAGGTCATCTCGGCTCAGACTCGCTCGCTCTTGCAATCTTACGGCACCGTGTGCTTTGTGCCGATGATCTATGTCTTGCTGACGTTGTCGATGATTTCTTTGTCGCTCCTGGTGTTGGTGATGACGATGCGTGTCGTCAATGTCTGCGTTATCTTCTCTGGAACTCTGAGAGGATTGCTGTTGGTAACTGTGGTTGTGACGTTGACGATGATCCCGATGTTGATAGTGATATGGCTGTTGACGGTGTCTCTCCTCGCCCTCGTTTGACTTGCCTGCCTCTGACTCTTTCGGCGTTCTCAACAAGCTAAGTGACTTCTGCTTCTCATGATCTTTGCTGTCTTCCTCTCTCACCACGTTTAGATTGTTTAGAATCTCATCAGCCATTTCTTCTGGTGTCAAATCGTCGTAATCAGGCCGGATCTCGTCCAGCCAAGCGTCCTCCACAACAACATTGGGTGGCAAGGGCAAGGTCACCGTGGTGGGACAAGTGCCGGCGGGTAAGTCTGAGTCTGAGGGTGAATCTGACGGAGCTGACTCATAATCTTCCCTGGGGAGGACAGGGCCCTCGTTAGAAATGTCGCAAGGGGACAAAATCATGTTTAGATATTGTTGCAAACGTAAGTCCAACATTTCGAGCAAAGGCGGAGCAGAAGGGATTAAAGGTGGCGACACAGGGTCCTCTTCAGACTGAGCCTGAACAGTTTCAGGAAGCTGAGGGCCCTTGCTAGCATCAGTTAGTTCTTGCCCGTCATTGTTTTGTACAGAGGGTCTAGATTGTTCAAGGCGACTTAAGTCTTGTGAAATCATTTCTTTTATTTGTTTGGACGGTTTTCTGTAGAGCTTTTCCTCAGGCACCCCACAAAGCATAGCATCGTGTTCACTACCAAAGCCGACATTCCCCGCCTTGTAAAAGGTGCTCAAAGTTGGATAGAGTTTAGACGCCATAGTTTCTTCGAGTTGAGGCCCCAAAGACAGTATCCTGAAACAGCTAAAAATAAGGTGTTTTTCAGTCCAGATATGCTTTCCTGAAAAACAAGTAGAAACAAATGGTATATTATGAAGACAATGATAATACCTTTATTACTGTAAAAATTATGATGCCGTTGTCAGTGAATATAATGATGATGATGATAGTAATGGTAATCGTGGTTTCATGGCGGGTTAATATTATCAATTAACAAATCTGTTTACTGCAAAAAATACGGCTAACATGAGCAAAAGCAACCATTTAAGTAAGAAATTTACAAAATTGAGATTTTGAAAGCCATCAAGGTAATTATTTACATTGGTCACAGATTTATCTCGAAATAATTTTATTCATAATGTGCGTGTAATCCACTCTGGTAATGGGCTTTTGAAAGGAAGGCTTTTTCGTGCAATTCAAAAGAAGGCCTATAAAGAAGTGCAGCTTTGCTGAGCAAGACACTTTGCAACATTGTTGAATTCTGTTTACATGCTTCCAAAACGACCTCACATTTTTGGATGAATGTCAGATATTCATCTTTCTTCAGAAACAGGCAGAAAGAGAGAGAGAGAGAGAGAGAGAGAGAGAGAGAGAGAGAAGGAGAGGGAATGGAGAGAGACGTGTATGACGCACGTCTAGTCCAAGCAATATTGTTAAAAAAGCTTTTGACACACGGCAACTGGTTAACAGGTTTTATTACATCAAGTATTGAAGTATGAAGGGTCAATTTATGCTTCAAATTTAGTGCAAAAGTGGGTTCAAACAAAACAGACTTTTATTAGTGCAAGCCAACAAAAGCAAGCGCCTGTTCAGCACCGAGATGGCACGACCCGTTCTTTCTGTTGACACTACGATTTCAGGTGGCTGGACAACAAAGAGTCACAAGTTTAAAGACGTCCTTTGAGGAATCGTTTCTAGCTATGAGGATTTACAGACACTTCTTTGTTCACCAACTTTTAAACAAATGACGTTTTACTCTCTTTTCAGGAGACACACATGCTGTTTAAAGTTTGCCTTTGTTTTGTTTCGTTTTTTCTCAATTCTGATGCTTTCACCAACATAGCTGATTTTCAGTATACATGTATTTAGATGAAAATCAAAGACTCAGGGGCCTGCGTTAAAATGAAATTCACATAAGCATGTGCTAATGATGGAAAAAAACAAAGTGTTTCTTCTTCGACAAGTTATTGAATTTAATACCTTGGGGATCGTAACCCAAGGTCATTATCATTGTTAACATAAGATTGTATACATAGAAACAAATAAACAAAACAGAAGAAAAATATACACCGCAAATAGATTTCTTCGTGCCTTCAACTTTTTGAAAGAACCATAAAATTATTTTGATTAAGCCTTTATTTCATTAGTTTAATTAAGACCCTACACATACACGAGTAGAAACTTTATGCTGTCGCTTACAGTTGAAACATAAAAACTTTTATGCTCTTTTGACGTTCCAACTTAAATCGACATATCCTTCTGCCCAACAGTTAAACTTACGCCTCTCCTTTTGTACATGGGCGTTAATCCGCACCTAGTGACCCAAACAGCTTTATGAAGCTCAGTTAGAAACTCAAAACCCACAACCGTTCCGTTATGGTGCAGAATTTCTAAAGCCAGAATGGTCATGATTTTAAACCAAACCCCCAAAACAAACACCTACAGATTTTTTCGAGCATGTCATTGAAAACAGTAGTCTTCTGTGAATATCTGTCCAGGGGCTCATACAAAAGAATTTTGTCACAAAGAAATAAATGACGCCATAGATCAAAAGTTATGCAAAGAAAGTAGATCTTGGCCAAGACGGTTCACTACCTGTAGCTGGTCGTGTCATTCCGACCCAAACTTCACTGAAACAAACCTCTTAGACTACGTCAACGACCGT
>BMAT01008880.1:158786-171218 GCA_019649035.1 Elysia marginata
CCCCCCCCCCCCCACGAGCCTACATATCCTATAGTTCTATATAAATGTTAGGCCGTGCCAGTCCTTCGTTCTCAGAACTTCAGCTCGCACGCAAGGCACATATGATTTGGTAACAAAACGGGACGGGATTAGAAACATCATAGGAAACATAAAGACTTACTCATCAGCAACAGCATCCAGTAGGAACAGACATAGAAGATAAAGACTTGCTTATCAAACTCCCTTGCATAGAGTAAAGAAGCACCTTGGGAAGACAATGAACGTATCTACGATGGACGAGTCCTTGAAATATGCCCTCACCCCGGCACCAAAACGTGCTCTCCCGCTTTATATGGCGGAGTTTTATATGACTCTCACAATGCTAGCTTATTTATTGCCCCCTGTCTTCTTGTTCGGCATGGTTACTAACGTTATCAATATAGTCATATTCTTAAAGGTCGATGCTAAAG
Source organism: Elysia marginata (assembly GCA_019649035.1). NCBI lineage: Eukaryota > Metazoa > Mollusca > Gastropoda > Plakobranchidae > Elysia > Elysia marginata. The sequence continues at coordinate 159,236 of BMAT01008880.1, forward strand.
ACAATGTGACGATATTAATGACAAGCCTCTCAGTCTCCGACCTGACATTCCTGCTTCTCGTCTCGCCAACTATGTGATATTGGCCGTTGTAAGACCAAACCCCTGGCCGTTTAACTGGGAACACTTGTGTTTCATTCTTTTCTGGCCGGCCAATACGGCTTACGATGTCTCCTGCTTCATAGTGGTCTCTTTTGGTGTGATACGCTGCGCATGAGTAGCTATGCCACTCAAGTTCAAATCTGTGATCACGAAATCTCGCACCATCAAAGGGTTAATACTTACAGTAGTCCTGGCAATTGTGCTACGGATTCCAGTGTTAACGATCTAGACTTACATGGAGGACAAATCCTGCGACAAAAGTTACCACACCATACCTGGCCCTGACAGCGAACAGAGATGCAATGATAAAAATGAACGATATTTTGAACCGATGCGTTGTAACCTATCTCACTTATTTCACAATGATATTGTGCGTAGCTGTTTTAAGTTATAAACTGTACCAGGTCTCAAAGATTCGACAAAGCTGCACTGCCACCAAGGGAGCTCATCCCTCTGACCCGTCGACAGACAAATCAGTCGTCCAGGGACTTTCATCTCGAGACGTACAGGTGGTCAAGTCGGTGGTCATTGTGTGCTTCATCTTTATCATTTCCCAGTTTATACCTTGTGTCGGGTCATCAATTACTCGACTTATCGACCCAGAGATAGCAGAAGTCAAAAGTTTGGGTCATAATATACTCTTTATTATCAACTAGATTGGCATCACGTGTTATTACATCAACGCGTCAGTGAATATTTTCGTTCACTATAACTTTAACACCAAATACAGAGCAGTATTTCGCTCCCTGGTGCTAGGGAGAAGTTCTCAAAAGTTATTAGAGTTGTTGCATGTACCTAAGAATCGTTGAAAAAAAGTTGCCCTTAGAAATTGAGTGATCTCTAGCCCCTTAGTTTCAGCATCTGTTTTATTTTTCTGCTGAGGATACAATAAGTTATTTTGTTCAAGATAAGATAACCGTTTCTTAATCCACGTAGGAAAATTCAATGTCCACAGCATAAAAATAGTAATACATAATTAACACACAATTTACATACGAAAAAAGAGAAAATCTTAAAGACATACAAATACAATACTTATCACATTTTGGGAGAAAAAAAGGAATAGACAAAATATATTACCGGTACATATAATACAAGAGGGTAAATTTATAATTTTGAACATAGTGTAGACATGTTCGTAGAAGAACATGTATATTTAAAACATGCGCTTTAAATATTCGGTGTAACTATGGCCGTATAAGTATATTTGAAAATTGAACAGGAGTCAGCTGTAGAGCTGTGTGCATTAAAATTTTTCAAGGACGGTATTCCTTTATTTTTCTCATCATACATATTTTATAATACATTATATTGTTTCAAATAATATTATTGCTTTTCTTTTATTGTTAGCCCTGTGCCTGTTTCTGTAAGTGTCTTACACGTTTTTAATTTTTTTTTGTCTGACGAAGGCGTAAAGCCGGTGGCTTACTTTTTTGGTCTATACTTTTATAGCTGAAATATATATACCTTCCTTGAACAAATTTAAGTTTACTTAAGTATATTTGAGCATAGTGTTTAAAATGGTCGAATTTAGTATAACTGCAGATATGTTAGTGCTTTCTTTGTGAATTTTATTTGTATTGGTGCCTCTCGACCAAGAAGTTACTACAATTATAGAATGAAGATTAAATGTTCAAGAGGAAATTTTGAGTATGAAAAGAATTAGGATTAACTCAATAATACCGATAAGATAATTATTTTTACACTCAAGAGAGGTCCGACACGCATTACGCTTTAGCTTCTGATAGTGATAAAGATAAAAAAGGATTGACAACAATGGGAAAAACCACCACACTTCGAAGCTTTAAGCTAGCACTATAGCTTGGCTTAGGGCTCATTTGCTACAACAAATAAGATATTTGAAAACAAAGGGAAAAACCAATGGTCTATTTATTCATTCGCCTATTAGCGGATGACCTTTCCCGTCGTTCGGTACCAAAACAAAAACAAAAACACAATACACAAAAAAGAAAACAACAACAAACGTTTGATCATGCTGGTAGTACGTATAGTGTATTAGCACAATTTGTTTTCATAGTGACATGGACCCTATTTCGAGAAAATTGAGGATAAAAATTTAGACTTAATATAATTCTACTTCCGGTAAATCCTTCATCGATCACTTTACAGGAGTAAAAATCAGAGTTAGGCCCTTTTGCCATGAAAAACCACAGCCTGTCCTATACAAATATATCTTTAAATCTTTTTCAATAAAATTGGCACTTAAGAAAATATTGCATTCTTGCCTTTGACTTCTTATTTTAACAAGCTTGTTACCTATTAAAGAGCCCTCTGTTTCAGGGCGTCGTGTCTATATTAAATGTTACTCACCATGGTTGATATAGCTCTAATGATTCATTAATCCTCGCTGTTTCTGTCAGCGCTTTTGTATTGATAATACCTGCTGAAGCCAATACTGTGAAACTATATGATTGCATGTGGGGGCTATTTATTCGACGGTTAAGGTTTTTTTTTATTTTATTATAAGGGGATAACGCAAAGTTCTAGGGTCTTTAAAAAATTTTGCCTCAAAGTTCATTATTCTTTTTGCTGCTATACCAGAAAACGCGGTCATAAGCACCCTCTTCTTGGGGCTAGGTGAGTCAGTGATTGTCTATTGTTCTCAGGGTCATGATGTTTTATCCAAGCTTCGTCTCTGTGACTATGCGGCGTTAGGAAGGTTCAGGTTTCATCAGCGTAACTAGCTAAGAGTTCCTCACTAATTGACTTTGGTTCAATTTTTAGCTCGGATGACAGCATGCGGGGAAACCACCGTGCTCACACTTTCCTATAATCTAACACATCATGGATAATAGTTATACTGAGCGCTTCCTACAAAAATTCCTATTATTTTACTGACATCCCTCACTTTGATCCCCTGGTTTGCTTGCGAATAATCGAGCGCTAACATAAACTCACCTAAAACCATCGCGATTAATTTCTTCAACTTCGTCAAACTTTATAATTTTCATAGGAGGAATTAAAAAAGCAAGATTTCGTAAGACTTCAATGACCATTATGGGACCCAAATACTCCAGTTTTGGGTTGAGCAATTTTTCAAGGATGAACTTTAAAATAATATACAATCTCGCTTTACCGTCTATCTGATAAGAGGGACTATTACGCGCCGAAAAAAAAAAGTTAAGAAAAATAATGAGCAAACACAGCAAGTCTTAGGAGAATTTGAGAGTAAAGTTAAGCGCTCGTTCATACAGCGCCTTAACTTGTGTGCTCTGACAAGGCTTTACCTTCTAAACCCACAGAGGAGAAACAGTTAAGGCGCATCTCTCTAGCACGCAGACACGATGTTTCGCTGCTCATAGTCGGGTACTTATTTAACAATTATTTAACAGTCGCGAAGAAACATATAGCCTAGCGTCGACCTGACGGACCAAGGGCTCGAACCTTGGACCTCGAAAGCTGTGTGTCTTCCACTAAACCTTGACACCACAAGAGAAATTGCAATTTGAAAGGCTATAAATCTTTTTTTATTGTCTTTACTGAAAACGTTTACGTACACGATTTCTTTATTAGAAAAGGTGTACATTTATAACTTTTACTTTCATGGTCGATTCAATCCATTATTTAGCAAAGGTCTCAGCTGTCAGTTTTGCCACTGACACCTTTCTCGAGTTTGGGCTGCCAAAAAATGCGATAGTCAAGAGGGACTGTAGAAACCCTCTTCACCGGAAGCTCAATTGGCAGGGAGAAAAGGTTACTTTTTAGCGACGCTGTGGCACTGCAGCAAAAAACACCCACAATACTTTTATCGCCATTAAAAAACTGGATTTTGGCGTGGTTTTGTTTTCTTTAACTGCGTTCTTTCTACTATTTTTGTTTAATGAAATTCGAAAAAGATTTATCCGTTAAAGCAAAGTGCAGATAAAACTTTTTTTTTATAATAACCCAAGACAGCATATTCATTACAAATTTAACAAAAAAAATTTTTTTAAAGGAAGACAAGTTAAACCTTAAGAGAACATAATAAGCATACATTTCAAAACCACATAGACGCACAACTTATAATGATCACATGATATACAATAAAACGGATTAACATATAATATCTTATTGTCGTTTTAGTAACGTACTGGGTTTTATTTCTGACGGAACGCAATAATGTGTCTTTGAAAAACTGATGATTGCACGCAGTCAACTTATAGGCTAATCCAGACTGGTAGCCCCGAAGGGAATGCGAATTTAGCAGGAGCACACCCTTTTTTTCGCACGCTATTAGGTATACTTGATCATAAAAAATGTTACAGTGAACACTTAGAGCCCTCTATTTAATGATTGTTCTTTTTCTGTCATGGAACCTTGAGCATAAAAATAGTTTAAGCGCTATTTAATACTAACAGTTTTTAGTTCATTATTTATATATCTCTTTTTCGTATAGGCCATAAGACATAGCATCACTTTAAACAAAAATCAAATGTTTCGACCTATCGCATTTGGCATTGCAATACACAAATTCACAATAAAAATTTACGAATTGAAAACGTTTCTATCGACTTAATAGAATCATGCCTTTTCAAAGCCACAAGAGTTTTATGATTTTAATTAAGGATTTGTGACGCAACTAGAGAAAATCAGGCGCAAGTCACTCAGACTAATGATGCGTAAGAGCTTTTCAAATTTGATAACTGACTATAATTATAGTAAACCATTTTGATATAGATAAACTAGAGTTACAACTTTTTAAAACGCGTTCAAGAACATACAATACATTGTATAGTCTTTGAGAATTTTAATAATTAACTCAATACAAAAATTTTTTTACCATGGCCTGATCTTCCCTGGTTGTCTCACATTTATAAAAACAAGGTAGAAAACAAGCCAACACGTTATTCATTAGGATAATCAGTTGAGTTAGCCCGCCCGTCTTTAAGCGCATAATTATGACCCAACTTTTTTCTGCAACTAAATTTTTTTACGCGACTAATTTACACAGATAGATGAGTCTACAGTTGTTTGAAGTCTGTAAAACAATTTTAAAAAGTAGAATAGAAAATTATTTGTATTTTTACACGGAAACCCTTTTTTAATCAACGCTCACCATTACAATTTAACATTACAGCACAATCTACGAGAGTTTTTCCAGAGTTTGCACTTCTCAGCGATGCTTGAAATTAAATGTTTCGAGTATTTTTCAAATGTTATAATAGTGATACTGCTTTTTGCAGTACTTCGACCTTAGCCTCTGGTTTTGTTTTCTATATAGATCTAGATTTCAATTGTAATCCATCAAAAAGTTAGTGCGAAAACGCATTGGGATACATTGCTTTCCACCTGTCGCATCAAGCATGGGCGAGAGAAGCCACTCGCAAGTGTCAGGAGGCAGTTTGGACAGGGTAAAACAACGGAACTCGCCCATAGTTGTCAATAACGAAAGCTTTTCCCCTCATGACATTTGGATGAATGGTTCCACCAGTTGAAGCAACTCAAGACTCTGGTCTGTGATAGAGTATTTTAGAGCTGGGGTGAATATAGCGACTGCTGTATTTATGCCTACTGACTATCTTGCTGGCTTTGAGAAGTATGCGCTTCAAAAAGAAGATTTCACGTCTTAAAGTTGAGATTACATCAAAACTATCTTTTTAAAAGGACCCTCGGGCAGCTTGAAGCGCTTGCTGGATTCTTCTTTGACTGATCAGCAGGTGAAAGGTAAGCATACTAAACGCAGTAGCTCTGCTTTTGCTGGTTTAAGATCGAACTTCAGTGCGAATTGCTTCTGTCTTTAGTTTTGGTCTTTGCTGGTAACTGAGTCTAGATAATAATTATGCTAAAAAAATAAAAAAAACAAATTAAGATTAAGGAAAAATGGAGGACTGAAATAAAGCATCTAAATGTTAGAAGGCCCGCCTCATTTTAAGATGTTCTACGGATGTGGAACTTGTTATTGGTTTAACATAGGCTGTTTGCAACATTAGCCTGAGAAGCTGTTTCATTATATTCTATTTTATCTTTAGAAATTCTGTGTAAACGGAAACTAAAATGCAACGTAACTTAAGCATAATTTCTTAACAACCGTTAGCTTTCTTTCTCATGCTATGAAGGGGAAAAAAGGAAGTCCACGACCACTGTAAATAATAAATGTTGAGTGTCGAAAAGAGGCTGATCTTTATTTACCCAGTAGTAATCGCTTGTTCATTGTTAGTGGCACGGTATCATGTAGAAGAAGTTCTCTCAGAGTGCTCGTTTACACTTTTTGCTATCTTGCCAAACATATGGTGCGAAATCAGCGCAAACAGCAAAGGCAAGAAGAAAGATGGCAGGTGTTTTATCAATCATCACTAGATACTGCTGAAACTTAGTTCACCCCAATATTTGATTCGACAAAGCACATACGGCAACAGATATTCCTCTCTTTTTTTCTCAGTTCTTTACATCAACGGGAATACCAATATATTCCAAAACATTTTTTTTTCAAATTTTAAAGCTAAAAAATTTTGGTTCAGAATTTCACCGTCGAGTAATTTATAATTTTAAAACGCGACATCCGACCCATTTGGACGGGTTGAGAGACAAATCTTCTTTGTTATTCAAATGCGGATCTTGAAACTACGTATTAAATGACGTGTCAGTTTGTGAACTGAAATAGATCGTTATTCTTTTAGTGTAACATATTGTACAGCACGACCTTTTAAAACTATAAGAGCTGGCGCAACTGACTTTGGCCCTTTTTCCGCGATGGAGTAAAGTTCTAATTTTGATTTAATCATAGCAACAAACTAAAGTAAAGAGAAGCACTCGTTCTGCTTTGATAGCTAACCAAACATCAGGAATTCAAAATAGAAATAAGCCTCACCGAACAAATCCACACACTATGAAAAAAAAACGCAGTAAAATTTAATTTCTCTCACATAAAAAGTTATTGAAAATTTTAATAGAAAGGCGAACACTTTTATTTAAAAAGTCAATGGTTTTCTCATGTACTAAAACAATTTTTAATGTTGATTTGAACAATATTTCTTAGCACTTGAAGCGCACCAAGATGTCAAACCTACTGGTATGAAAATGAGGACTATGACACTTTTTAAAAAGGTGATGACAATTTATTTGGGTCGCTCAAGGCGTTTTTCAGCCAGCTAAAAGTTATTGCAGAAGTAAAATGTTTAAGTGTTGTGTAATTGCATGGTTACAGTTTGATTGATATAGACATAGGATACTATCTGAAGCAGCTTGTTACAAAGCACGTGTCTAATGTTTTTTTCTGGCACGATACATCAGCACATGTTAAGTTTAGACAGTATCTGTCTATACGTCTAGATTGTCGCGAGTTGAGAATGGGTTTGTGTTCTCATATCCAAAGTAGTTACAGTAAAAGTTGGCGAGTCTTTGAGCTTCCCTTAGACCACTTGAGCGCGCCGCGTGTGTGAGGCGGTTAAGGTCTGACCAGGTATAGTCTCCAGCAAATTGGATCACTGGTCGATTTCTGAAATTCACTGAGCTTGCCAGACGAGCGACGTCTTTTGCCTCACATCCCCGTCTGAGGTATGGGTGCGAGCCGAGATAGAGCGGGTCTCTGCCCCATGAGGAGCGGACTATCATGTCTGGAGGCGGAACAGCTGTTCGCGTCAAGTCGGCACGTGATGACTGCGTCAAGTAGCACTTCAATATGAAGGAAATCTTTTTTGCTACGTGAGCATCATCTTTTGCAGCAACTTCAGGAATTTCACCAAGGAAAGTTACCTCAAGAACGTGCGATTTTTCTGCTGAAGTGCGCAGCTGTAGGCAGCGAGAACACAGAGAATCGGCAACGTATCCATTGTCTCCCGGTTTCTTCCCGGCCCATATCAGATGAAAAGGCTCTTTCCAAGGCGGCTGTCGATAAAAGAGAACGATCTTGGAGACAGTGCCTACACCCATCTTGTGTATAACATCGAGCTTGTACTGTGGAAGAGTAGGCTCAAACATCTCGTCGGCAAACTTTTTTAGATGACCGAGCGGAACGGCCATGATGACATGATCAGCATAGTACACCTTCCCATCGCCACAGATAATCTTGATATTTGGCACGCCTCCTTTTCTAATTGTTTCATTGCAGAACGATGACCATTTAACATGGCGTACTCTTTGCTGTCGTCTTATCATGCCTGACGGGAATTTATGCATAATACTAGAGCAAATCTGAGCGGTATTTCCGTAAGAATATTTTCGACCGTGCCTCTGGTGTTCTGAACGATAACAACCCTTAACTATGTGGGGAAGTTTTAAGGCAGGGGCAACCATTTGAGAAGGGATATCAATATCGTGAACGATCGCCATCTCAGCTTGAGTCACCGCATGCTGACCTCTCAGGTCGGCGGCCATATCGCCTTCACTGTCGCCTGAGGCCAATCTCCAGATGGTTGCAATGGAATCGAGAGCTAGAGTGAGATCATTGTTTATTTCGTTCATCCCGGCCAGCAAGTGTCTGCGCCTCACTCTGCTGTAGTCGGAGTAGGCAAGGCTAGAGCGGCCATGTTGACTCGATGCCAAGATTTGTGTGTCCCGCTCTGAGTGAGCGCAAAAACTAAGGGCACAAGACACGAAGCGTTCATCCAATTGCTTGCCGTCTGGTGCCATTACTTGACACTGAGGACTAAAACATTATTACGGTACATTTAAAAGGAATATTTTAACTTAATGCAACTTATTGAAAACAAATTATTACAGCTACCGGTACTTATAAAACGTGATAAACCTAGGGATGGTCTGAAAATGCAACAACAAAAGCAATGAGTTTTCTTTTCGTTTTCACCTTTTTTATTTTATCTTTTGTCTTTATTTCTAAGTCTCTTTGTGTCATTCTATGAAAAACTGTTGATCTTTCAAACGAAATAAGACTCAGGTTCCTTTTTGTAATAAGGCATCATTTCTCACACGTCAATACATACGCAACTCAAATTCCAATAACAACCACTTTTGAACAAACTGGGGAGAAAGCATAGCATAGCATAGTTAGCATACCGCTTTACACGATGAGCCCGTGTTATCAGCTCTCGGTCTCTAGCCAGCTCAAAGACAGCATGAGTAGGATCTTCATAGACCCAGGCAGGGGCACCTAGTTCAGCATACTGACTGCTCGTGGTGAGTCCTGCAGACACGGTACTCTGACGACTTGCCCGGGCTTTACTGGTGTAGACTTTGTTATCGCAGTCATGCAGGCAAACCGAGTGTAGTCGGCCACCCACTCTAGAAATATAAACAACCATTTGAAATGAATGTACACATGGATTAATATAACTATACTGTTTGCATTAAGGAAACTTTATTCACCGGAATCAGGTCATTTGTGAATCACACCTGGAAAGGATTTAAATTCAGAAAATGTTTCTCTTATTAAACTACACGTATGGCCCTCAAAAGAAACTTCTAAAAAATTTTGGATCAGAAAACTTATAACACCTTTAAATTAAATCAACCACATGACAACAAAAAACATAACGACAGGAATTAAGATACTGGCGATAAAGTAAGATAACAATGATGATGGAGGCTGGCACAGCAACAAAATGTTAAATTTACATGCATGTATACGGACTAATGTTATGAAGCACTGAATCAACATAAAATTTTATTTGGTTAAAAAAATCAATGTGACATTAATTACGACAAGTGTTTTGTTTTTTTGTTTTCTGCGAACATCCCAGAAACGTTTTACTACAAGTCTGACGCTATTTGTGTTACAATTGTTTATGGTTTTGTTCTGGAAATGTTTTTCTGATAGCTTGTTTTAATCTAAGGGACGAAAATTGGAAGAATTAATATCTAATTTTACAAGGAATTGTGCCCGTTCGATGGGCATATCTTAACTCAGTACAAACAATGCCTCGTTTTTGGGCGCAATTTAATTTTGACATTTTTTAGTCAGAAACCGATAATAAAGAGTTATGGAAATGTTTATAATAATTCATCTAATTGCATAAACCGAGAAGTCTTTAACCTATTGCTTTCCAAAGAGAACGAGTGTCCGTCTTAATAAGATGAGTTTTAATAATTTTGAAATATTTATTCTAACAGCAAAAATGTGCACATTTAGGATTTAGCGATTAATTAAAAAGTATTGTCATTTTTTATAGTCCTGTGAAAAGGTTTGGGAACATAAAATACCTACAAAAATGTCCACCAATAACTCATGTTATATCTTCAACCATAGTATAATTTAATAAATTGGTTTCTAAAGGTACTGTAGCAAACAAAATAGTAACAAAGGAACCATACCTGTCCGAGGCCTCCAGAACTATGATGTCTTTGAACCCATTTCCTAGGAGCTCCTCGGCAGCACTCAGACCTGCCAGTCCAGCACCCACCACAACAATCTTCACCTTGGATCGGAGCTTTGTTACACCTGCAGTGTGCCAATCATTCAAAGCTCTCTCCGCCTCAGCTGTAAGCCTCTGCTCTAGAGCTTGGCGATGGCTGATTTTCTGTAACTGGTCCATGTTTTCCAAACGCCTATCCATCTCTAGAGAACGAAAATACTTCTTGGATGCTGACGCGGCTTCGCGGTTGCGTCGGGCTAGACGGCTTCGCAACAGAGTGGTCAAATTCTCTCGCAATTCTTCCTTAGCGTGCGTTGCTTTTGGTGGCGTGTGGACTATATGAGAAGGGACTGTCAGAATTGGTTTTCGAGGAGAAAAAGGACGGCGTTTGTGGACTTTCTGATTGATAAATCTCATGGCCGACTTAACACTACTCTCCAACGAATTACAGGACTCGATTATGCAGGTGTCAAGCAAGCTATTGCTGTCGAATACTAACGGGGTCTTTCGCTCCATAGAAGCGAACACTGTTAAAGCACTACCCACTTGAGAGAGGTATTGTGATGTTAAGTTTTTTAGCGTTTCTTCCGACATGTCTGGGTCTTCAACGAACTTTTCCACTGTCACTTTAACCTTTTTAAAGTCTGTAAGTTTTCCAGCAGCATACTCGCTTGGGTATCTCTCATCTCTTTTTTTAATTTGGTTGCGGAGTTTCAACTCTTCAGATTCTCTGCTTTGTGAACGCAACAATTCGGTCACAGTCATTGTTTTAGTATCGTCTTTATTTTTTATCAAATCACTAAGTTTTGAAGAACATCTCTGCGTTGGGGTGGTTTTGTCGCTTGAGTTTTCTTGTTTTGAGCCTCGATTGTAGGTCTTGCGGCTGAAGTCGAGTCCAGATCCTCTGGTGGTGCTATTCGATTTGGCAGACTCCTCTTTTGAATATTGACCGGACCCAATCTCAACATTACTAGAAGACATCTTGGCTTTTTTTTATTTTTTTAGTCTTTTTAACGTAGATTGAATCTGCGTGGTGGTTGATCGTGATGTCAAGTTTTTGTGGTTCACACTCAAAACCACTTTTGCTCTCTGGACAGATGGCGTTTTTAGTCTTTAAGACGAATGCTCCAGTGATAAAAGTGAAGAAAAAAGTCTCTTGTTCAATTAAACACAAATGCTAGATTTTATGATTAAGAAAATTCTAAGTAACTAAACATGCTTGTTTAATTGTCTAGCTCATTCCTTTTCTAGTTGCTTCCATTTGCTTGTTTTGACCCCCCCCCCCTCTCCCGCAGCCATGTACTGTAGTATAATATCATAAGATTCTTTTACTGGTTTCCAAAGTTATTTTAGTGCTTTGTATCATTAGCTGCCTTACAAGACTAACAACCATGAAGTCCGTTTTTTCCATGAGCATTATCGAGGAGAAACAAAAAAACTTAAGAAAATATTTTGGGTGAGAGAAAAGATGATCCGTAAGCACATTCGACCAAAAATGTTCCTTTTCCCCACTTTTCCTTTTCCACAGCCAGTAAAAGGTAAAGGTAGTCCCATACTCGACATGAGCGTAGGGGAACAAGGAGCAGGGTCAGGAGCAGGGTCCTTGTTTTTCTAGGCACACGGCATAGTGAGGTAGT
>BMAT01008880.1:303051-334321 GCA_019649035.1 Elysia marginata
AAAAAAAACCTCCAAGACTGACGAAAATATCTGCCTCCCCGCTTCCTCTCTTCCTGCAAGGTCTGCCAGTGTTAGTGTTTTTATCTCTATCTTTCTTTCCAGCCCACTGTCTCCAGTTTCTCTATAGAATACTATTAGCCTATATGTCTGCGTGAAGATGGAGTCTACCGATTATGAAAAAAATACGAACGTATGTCTGTGTCAAGTAAGAACTAGCTTTTTATATTTCTTTAAAACAATACTTGTACATCTATCTGCCCTCGAAAATGAAATAACATTTTTAGCCTGCTATTTAGGGCTGTCACTGTTTTTGTCGTTGCGTCTCTTTTTACCTCCCCCGTTCTGTCTCTAAGACGTTATGTGACAGCGCTAAGATCAGATCAGATAGGAAGATTGCACATCCTTGCAGATCTGTCAGATAGAAAATAAATCCCCACTAATGATCAACGTCCTTGATTCCAAAAAGCCTTTGACAGCTTGAAAGAGACATGAAAAACCCTGAAACAAATAGCATTTAACACAAACATGAGTTTATTGCTAACGGTCACAAAAACTTGCCCTAGATCAGAATATCAGATTTAACACCAAAGGATAGAACTGAAGAGCTTGTAAACGGGAATTGGAAATTGATGTGCCATTTCTCGAATTTTATTTGATTTTGAATGTGACGCCGAGAAGCGAAGAAAATATTTTTTCTGACCTTACGAAACCTGATACTGGTATCTCTTCCTTACTTTCAAATGCATTATAAAGCCAAAAGCCAGATAAAGAGAAAAATCTGTAAATGCTTACTTCAAAGTTTCCCAAAAGTTAATTTTGCCAAAAATAATTAAATGAGCTAGTGGTTATTACTACATCATAAACCCTACAATTGTATATTTGCGAAGATAGAGTTGAGTTTAAATATATAGGGTCTATGAGTTTACAAATGTCAAAAGCCCTCACCATTTTAACTAGATTAGTGTTAAAATGTAATATTTTTATAATTAATCGCTATCTTTTTAATACCGTTTTAAATTCTTGTAAAATTTTGTGTAAAACATGTTTTTCTGGCGCAAAGGCTTTCTGTATGGCATCAAGTTTCTCCTAATAACACATTAAATTTTTCTCCATCGAAAAGCAGCCCTGCAAATGACATGACCGCTGGGACTGAGAATTATACCCATTTAATCATGAACATTGATTTTGACACGGCTGCATTCCGAGTCTGGAGACAGATTGTGTGTGTTTGTATACGAACAGAGTGGTGGGAGGAACTCATCGCCAAAATCGAGGCTTCCTAGATACACATTAAATAGGCACAGAGATGATCCACTGGCCTGTCAGTCGCACTGATACCGGTAGTGAGAAACGACAGAAATAAAACATGTTAGAAAAGACTGCGATACACCCGAGGTCTTATCAATATTGGAACTCCCTGACCATGAAGAAGTTCGTGAATTCCAATAAAAATTTCACATTTAGACATATAAAATTAAGCTGTAGAAAAGATTGGTAAAATATTCGGTTTATAACTTTTTGTGTTGTTACGCGCGCTTTAAAGTGACCAACCCACCGCCATGCAACAAAAAAAAAAGGAACTCAGCTTCCATCTGCCAGCAGAAAGGAGAACATTGAGGTGCTTCATGTTATCAAACATCTTCATTTTAAATGCAAAAAATAACAAAGGCTGAAATTTGTAAAGAGATCAGTAGAAACATACGAGGAAGAAGCCCATGGTATTAATGGCAACATTTTGGGTAAGAAATCTAAGTGTGGACATTTTGATGTGTTAAAATTAATGGCACCTATGTTTACCGTTCTCGGACTGTGCAAATTAAAGAGAATGTTTTGAAGATAAAGGAACTTGATCTCTCAGGTCAAAGGTTACAATAAGAGACATTGTTAATGGAACTAATTTGTTTTTTGGTTCTGTTTGAATTGCTTTGCATGACCACTTGAACACGTCAAGGGTCTCTGATGGGTGGATCACTCGCTTGTTGGCATTTGAAATGAAAGCTGAAATGGGGGTAGTGCTACGGATTATTGCTAAATTGTGTAAAAGAAAACTATTTTTTTCTGACAGACTTGTAAATGTATATTAAACCTGGCTCTTCATTTGTTAAAGAGAGAACTTAAAAGAATGTGATACGTTGACACAAATGAGGTTTCTGGTACTGTTGAAGATTGACTGAAGGCCCAGCCAAGAGAGGTCTTTTCAACGTCAAAAAGGCGATGGATAAAGTTTGTCGGTATGCATGGTGACTATGTTGAAAAATAAAAGTATGTGCATGGAACTTCTTGTCTCTATTGGAATTCCTTCATGATATTCAGAGATGTTCAGTATTTACAGTTCCTCGTAATGGTGAGAAAAACACCAATCTTATGAAGGTTATTATAAACTCCTCACATAAAGTGCGGAAGTGTTTGCCATTTAGCGCCAATGAATTCTGGGCACATACTCTACCCTTTTTGCTTAGTCCTCTTTAAAACTGATTTAATTAGGCACACAAGGGTTGACCCTTTGAAGCAAGGATCAGCTATTGCTTTTTTTACTTTCGTGTGTGTGTGTGAATGGAATTGCTTTCCATTTTTTTTCTATTTGTTTGAATCCTTTCTTGCCATCACATAACAATCCAAAGAATCGATACACGTGTGAGTGGCTGGCCAATTTATTAATGCTCCGACCGTAGTAGTCTACAAGGGTACATGCACTTCTAAGCGAGACAGCATGCGCTAGCAATGTTAGTTTTTTCTCTATCATTTTTTTTAAATTTCTATCGGAAAAATTAAATACCACCATAATTTCCCTTACAGTTACACTTTTAGGAAAAATTAATTTGAATAAGTTTAGTGCTGTTTCTGTCTCAGTTCAAAATCACTTTGCATCTCAGAAAATACCCAAAAGAAGAAGCTAGGTCGACGCTGTGAAGAATAAAACAACAAAAACAAAAACGCCCTCAACCTCTTGCCGGATTCACCATTTTTCATACCATGTATTATACACGACATTAAGTAATTTTGACACATGTTTGTGCTATTACATTTCTAGAAATGGGCATTATTGAATTGCCCCGCAAAATATTACCACACAAACGCAAAAAACACCTTTCAACTAAATCTTGAAAGCAATTTCTTTATTGACTGTGCGAGTGCACCTCGGCTTATGTATAACACCAAAATAAATTATTTCATGCTGTCAAATCATTCATCAGAGGAGGAAAATAGCATGCTTTATAAGATTATAGGAATCTAAATACGTTTTCATGTTTTCAACGAATCTGATCTAACGCATGGGAAACACTGAGAGAGGATTTTGAAAAGAGTAAAATCATACACAGAAATCAAGGAATTTTTTGCAGTTCTAGACTTTTGCTGCAATGACCTTACCCTGTACTTAACTTAAACGCGATTTACATAATTATAATACCAGTGCAGGACAATACGCCGCACAAAACTGGTTGAGCTCCGCAAAAATCACGAAAGACAAAACAGCGGTATTTCTAATGCCTTTGTGAATAGAGACAAAAGAAGGTACAAAATGATACATATGGAAAAAAAGAGAACTTGTAAATAAAGAAAACACAATGACGCATTGACAGTTTTTAAGCCCTTCTTGGTCACGGGTTCAACAATCTGAGTCTGTGGTGACTCACATAACCTGAAGAAGACTTAATTTCTCCATTTCTGAAATTGTAAATGCTCAAAGAACTTCGCGCCGATATGAAGAAGACGCACAACCTATTGTGACCTGCACCAAGTTCTAAGTTTTCTGTGCATTCCCTGTGGACATGCATCCTCATCAGATAGTTTTACCAATTTTGTGGAAAGCTGGTATAAAGGCATGCCTTACATTCCTCATTTATTGTGTTCATTGTTGGCATGACTAACACAAGTTTTAGAAGAACGGCAGCCCCAGGCTTCAGTGATCTTGATATTTATTAATAGTAACGAGTGAAGAAAAGAGCGTTTCTATATAATCACTAATCTACTAATATGCTCAAAGTGTTTTACATGGGTTCCCCATTAGGCCATGATCATCGACCATATTACCCTCTGTCAACTCACAGAGAAGCAGTAGCAGTTAAACTTCAGGAGTATCACTCCAGCATACTGAGAATACCTATCCTCAAAGGCCTGAGTGAGGCGAGAGAATGGTTTTCTCTGAAGCGCCTTTCGTAAAAAACTGAACGCTGACCTGCAAAGCCAGGTCTCGGACCCAATCCTCTCGGTGCGAGAACTGAGCGTCTACCACTAAACCAGACACCACACACTATTATTGTCTAGATCTAGTTATTGAAAGTATGATACAATGTCGTCATTGTCGTCCCTGATGTCTGAAGATCAGCTTAGAACTCGAACCAATGAATGGAAGAGCAGATCGCATGAAAGTCCATTTTTGTACTCATTCTTGTTATTTAAGAACTTCTTGTACGTGCGACAATATTATGATAAAGTCATTCTTGTTAAAACTGATCTATCAGAGTCAACATCAGCGCAATAATTTATTAAACTTTGAAAGCAGAGTCCCTACAACAAGTTTGTACAGGAAATGGACGGTAAGTAGATAGAGCACTCTCGGCGTCATACCTGGTGGGCATTTTCCTCTGACGGTGTCGAACAGGCTCTTCACCACCTACAACATTACTGCCCCTTGCCTGTAATCTTGGTCAGGGACTGCGAGAAGCTCTCATCAGTCTTCAGGCTATTCAGAGTTCTTATGGTAATCTGTGCAAGCTGCTATGCCAGTTACCGCGAATACGCTTCATCTTTTAGCGCAGATAAAATATAATTTATGTCGAAGTAGAATTTCACTCGATCACGGTACTGCGAAGTAGAATTCGAAATCTTCGATGTGCCTATCAACGCTAGGAACGTGGAGTTTTCATGTCAGTTTTATAAACCCTACTCTTTGAAGAACTCTGACAAGCTGTGTTATTTGTGAACAGTTTCGTTAGTTTTACGCTCAGTTTTTACTTGTTTAATGCTGCCTGAACCTGCAAGGTTCGTTGCATAGGTGTAGCAATGCGTCTGCAAAGCCCAAGGTTCTTCTTTCTTTAGCTGAACAAAGATCCCTAACTTCGGGAATACATTGTCGCGCATCCGTCTCAACATTGTCCACACAGTGGGTTCAGTGAGCGTTTAAAACTTTCAATCGAATCTCCTTTAACTATTTAGCATTGGACCGAGTGTTCTAGAAATTCTTCATGCGCTTCAAACGAATCAGTGGCCCAAAGCAAAATGACAAATAATTGCTTGTTTTAGCTACCTCTTGGTTACATTATCTTTGCTTTAAGAGAGACAGAGATTTCTACTTGTGGACTGACGAAAAAAATAAGCTATTTTTCATGCACAATATTCAATTTTGCACTCAATGATGGTGTCTTTTTCTTTCACTAAAATATGGTGGACCATGGCCTTACGACCCCTCCCAGTTACCCCGGCACTGTTCCAAACTGTTCGGGGCAGCTAAAAGGTTTGTCAATATGAGTGATCATTTAGGATCAATAAACTTTTAACCGCAGCCTAAGAAGCGGCTCTCACTCACACACAGACACACATTAGCTTTCGTAGCCTACGTAGGCCTATAGCCTACACCTGGTAAACAATCAATGCTGATATGACAAACACAGATGGTCACGTTCCCTCCAATGCGATATTGAGAGTGGACGACAAGAGGCAGAAAAGTAGTTTCGCATTTTTCATGTAAGGAGAAAAAAAAAACAATGGTGCAGTAGCAAGTTCACAAATTTTTCTACACCGTATCTTGTTGTAAAGCCATGGAAATCGGAAATGATCGCTTTCTTGTTTTCTTAGTCATGTAAATTAATTTATCGTTAACCTAGATGAAACAATTGACGAGAGCCTAAATTATTTTTAAGAAAAAAAGGAAAACAAAACTGTCGCCAAAGACAACTTTTATTTTGTCTATTTTATATTACGTACGTTGAATTTCCCCATGGGGATTAATAAAGATTTAACTTATCTTTATCTTATCTTATCTTGTCTTAGTGTCTCTCGATAGGCCTTTGAATCTTTAGGCTTTATAATTTTTAAATCTTTGAATCCATTGTTAACGAACAAGCTAGTTTTTTATATTTCCTTATACTTTTCATACATTAGTTAGATCTATGGTTTACACTTTCGAAAATTTACTTTCCCACTTTCACTTTCCCAGCTTTTTACATTTTTTTTTGGAGGGGGGGGGAGGGGACAGTCCTTAGCACCACTTTAACTTTTCAGCACGCTTCCTTGTTGTGATGTTTATTAGAAATATCTCATTGCTACACACCTTTTCAGCTTTACCTTGGTTTTCGTACATGGGACATCACATGGAAAGTTTTTTTCTCTCTCTCTCTCTGTTGCCTTTCCAATATGCTATATTTGGCTTACAATGTTATACAGTCCTAGGTTATTATTTTTTTCAGTCTCAGTTTTTTTTCCGGGAAACTTCGGCAGAGCAGTCTTGATATAGAGAATGTTATGTATTGTTACGTATTTAGTGATCGCACAATTTTAACGCGTTTCACAAGCTTTCATTTTCTAACATCATTGGTCAAATACATTTTAATTTTTTCCACTTCTAAAAAGATTTCAAAACTCCAAAGAATTGTCTTCTGACAGGGGCGCCTGTACGTCCGTGTAGAACATTTTAACCTTTTATTTTTTAAGAATGACGCTGATTTATGGAATTGTTTGGAAATAATGCTCTGTGATAATTTACTGATTTTCATGATAAATGAAGAATTTGTGCTTTTAAAATGTAACATCAACAACATTTATTTGACAATACACGTATCCTCATAGTTTTATAATATTATGCATGGTTTGCTATATATATATTTGCTATGATGTTGTTGTCTACTTATGTTTCTGTTAGCGACACAGGACAGACTTTTCGAGCGCCTTGTTATTATTTACAAAATACTTAACAGTATCTTGGTTCAAATCTCTTTCAGCCTTATGTTACCCACTCACGCTTTTTACTCGCACCTAAGCTATAAAACAGAAAAAAAATATAGCATAAGCATTTTAAACACCAAGTTAATTGACTGACACGATGTTAAAAGCCTTCGAAAAAATTTCACTAAGAGCAGCGCCATCAGAAATACAATCCAGTCACACAAAGTTACTTCGCGGATAGGTATAAAAATTTCTGCCCTATATAAAAAACAAACGAAGGGCGTTAGATAACAGGTTATTCATTATTCATTCACTATATTGCCGACAGTTTGATGTGCTTTAGTTCCTTAAAACATAATTTGCCTCAGTTTATAGAAGTTAAAAATAAAAAGGTGCTTTAGTTATGTACCTTGTATTCCCATCTCATAATCACTTTAAAAAGATTGATGTAAAATGTGAATTTCGTTTAACCTTGAAGCAAGTCGGGAAGCGTTGCAATGATTAGCCTACACAGGATAACAAGTTGTTTCCTTTTTTCCTAACCTGAGGGCTTGCTTCTCTGGTGATTAAATATATTTTTTGAAGCATCTCGTTGAGTGTCCTAAATGAGCGTTATTGATTAAAATTTAGAAATAAGCAAAAATGAACTGTACCCTGAAGAACTTTTGGCTTTCATTACAAATTTTATGCAGATTTGTAGATGTGTAATTTTACTCCCGAAATATTGATTCTTTTTTTTTTATTTTTGCACGAATCTTCTTCAAAACCAAAATTTTGTATTTTCCTTTTATGTGTCCCTCTCAGCTCAACTTACTGTAAGCATGATTTTATCTAGGCATACACAGCCTTCGGAAGCGTTTGTTTATTCAGACATTAACGATTTCATCTTTTAATTTTTTTGGTGTCTAAGTTGATTATGAAAGAAAAAAAAGAAAGTTATAGCCTGTCTAATCTAAGTAAAGTAGTCGCAACTCTTGTTTAGGAAGGAAATTTCTGACCTGCTTAACCCATTCTGCAGCTTTTTTTCCTCTTTCCGGATCATCACCTACCTCTGAATCGGGCTCTCACACATTTTCTTGTGTAGAAAGATAAAAAAAGAGCAAAAAAAAAAAAAAGAAGAAGACAACGGTTCAGAGCAAAAAATTAGGAAGAGATTAGATAAATGCAAACATTTTTGTCTAAGGTAGAGAGAGAGTGAGAGGGAGAGAGGGGGGGAGAGAGAGAGAGAGAGAGAGAGAGAGAGAGAGAGAGAAAGAGAGAGAGAGAGAGGAAGAGAGAGAAGAAGAGAGAGAGAAAGAAAGAAGAGAGAGATAGAGAGAGAGACAGAGACAGGCAGACAGACAGACAGACATATAGAGTGGGGTTGGGTGGGGAGGGGGTAAAGAGAGATAACTAACACAAAAAATCAGTTTAATCTTGGTAAAAAAAAAATTAAAATTATATATTAAGCACTTTAAAAAAGTGAAACTGGGGTACAGAAACAAGTTTCTATTTCAGAGGACTGCAACGTTATTTTCCTCTAAGTCACTACAATTAGTGCACCGATAATATTTAGTACAATTATTGACCTGTCCATTTTAAAACGTTAAGGTAGACTTATTTGTAACATGCGCGAAGGCAAAATCCGAAATAACAATTTTATGTAGTGCATGTAAAAATCACATGGTCATAACGATTACGATAGGACACCAATTAGGAAATGTTTTAATTTCATTATTAGTATACAATGGCCATGCCAAAATGTTTCCTGAACAACTCTTCCAGTACTACCAGTTTTCTGTAAACATTCCATAAAATGAAACGCTTTAAATCCCTCCTGCTAGATCAGCGTCCATAGATCATCGTGAATATACAAAGAAAAACACAAACATCTACAGTGAGGGCTATCTTAAATTTGAGGAGAATGAAATGATGCAAACAGAAAAAAAAGTTTCAATTTTTTTGTACGATAAAAGATAATCAAGGTTCAAGGTGTTTCAAAGCTATTCGCTAACAAGGAAACACATGCACATAAACTATAAAGTATAATGCAATGAATGCACAAGACTTTTAAACTTTGTCATAAATGTTCGGTAGTAGTAGTAATAGTAGTATTAGTAGAAGTAGTAGTAGTAGTAGTAGTAGTAGTAAAGGTAGTAATAGTACTGTAGTAGTAGCAGTAGTAGTAGTAGTTGTTGTTGTAGGAGTAGTAGTTGTTGTAGTAGTTGTTGTAGTAGTAGTAGTAGTAGTAGTAGTAGTAGTAGGAGTAGTAGTAGTTGTTGTACTAGTACGGCAATAGCAGCGGCAGTAACAGTAGTAAAACTAGTAGTAGTAATAGTAGCAGCAGCAACAGAAGTAGCAGTAGTAGTAGTACTAGTAATAGTAGTAGGCCTAGTAGTAGTATTAGAAACTGTAAAAGTTGTAGTAGTAGTGGTATTAGTAGTAATAGTAGTAATAGTAGTAATAGTAGTAGGCCTGGTAGTAGTATTAGTAGTTGTAAAAGTTGTGGTAGTAGTAGTTGTAGAAGCAGCAGTAGTAGTAGTAGTGTTATTAAGTAGTAGTAGTAGTAGTAGTAGTAGTAGTAGTAGTAGTAGAAATTATTGCTGATTTACATCTCCGAATCAACATTGTGAAGCCAGGTTGTGATTGTATCATTTGCTGTTTTTGCTTTCTTATGTCCTTCTGCAAGTTTAGCTACAGGGCAGTGCAGGACTAGGCCTATCACTTCTGTTGCCTCTAATTCTCCTTTGCACTGTGGGCACATAGTGGAGTCATTCAATCGTCGTTTTGTATACAGTAATAGCGTGTTTTGAATTGAGTATGTTTTAAGTGACCCAGTATTGTCTTTTGTGCATTGTATTTATTTTTTGAACCTGAAAGCCAGACCAGCTGAAACGCAGGTTTAGGCCAAAACAACACAAATGTTACTTTCAACCCTAAAGGCAGTTTTAGTTAGAAGTGATTGTTTTTCCAATTTTCTTACTTTGTTGAAACTGCGGGGTTGTAATGAGTAGTTTTGTTCTTTGATTAAACCTGATAAAGAAGTAAGACATTCATTTGATCTCAATCTTGTAGTATTAAATTTATCGCGTACTATTAACAGCCACCCACCATTGCGCACTAAAGGTGGGTTTACACGATAGATTTCAGAACGCAAAATCAGAAAGATGTCTTCTTGGTGGTATCAGAACGAACATTTCTATTCTTATTCCGCCAACTTTTGTGGAGGTAGAAAAATTAAACGAAAGGAAGTTTAGGCCACCTCTAGATCTAGAATCTTTATCAAATCTAGCGTGGGATCTTCGGTCAACTACATCTAGATCTATATCTCGATGTAGGAATATTGCACTATTCCCGCAAGTCTGGCTTTCCATTCAAAACAATAATCTTACCATTTTGTTCATTTGATTGCATTTTCTTTTTATGTAAAAATGCCAGAAGCAAAACCAAGCCCTATCCAAAGGTGAAAGAAACCCCCATTTTGTTTGAAAAATTTGAGGTTTGAGATAATTATTTATCTCACTTTGCATTGAGCGTTCTGACTCTCCCTAAAAATTTGGAAATCTTTTCACTCACACTTTTTGGGTGGAAATCTACCGAAAAATCAGCACGAACAGGGATTTCCGGTGATAAGCCACTGGTTCGAGAGATTTAAAAATTACTTTGCGATTTTCATTCTGATTTGGCATGCTATTTCAGAAAGGTGTAAACCTGCCCTAACGCAAGCCGCATGTCTGAAAACTAAGTTGATAAATATTGTGAGTATTTTGTTTAAAAATCTTGCAAGAGGAGTAAAAACAACTGTATCATTCTTTGCAGGAAGTTTGAGAGTGCAATAAGCTTACAAATTGCTCTGCCCCTTCGAGAAATGTCACTCGAGCTATTCCTGCTAAATGCATTTTTTTCCATTTAAAACCTCTAAATGAAGACAACTAAGTTTAAAGTTTGTTAATCGATAGTTTTACTATGAAATAAATTGATTCGCTGTCAGAAGTCTGTCGAAAGTCAACTGCTGTAACCATTTCTGTTTTAACATTGAATCTGGCCAAAAGTCGGTGACTTTTCCTTTCAAATATGGAATCATAGCTCACTTATTTGGTGGCTTTACAAAGATGATAATTTATGACTCTTTTTTATTACCTAACACATTATTGCACTTATAATTTATGCTTTTTTTGCATATAATGGCTATATGACATTACAAGCTGTACACATTTTTATATTCATGAGTTCTAGATTCAGGTGCACTGTGATTAGATATTAAACCAGTTCTTAAAACTAACAACTCTATCAACTAAATTTTCAATAGACTGAGTTACTTAGACACTTAGTTTCCGAAATTGTTAATAGAAAAGCTCTCTTTTAAGATTAAAAAGACGATCATCCTTAGCTCCATTTTTTATTTAAACGTCTTAAAGGAAGATTCCCGTAAACGAAGCTTGGAAGTCTGTTAATAGATGGTGCAATGTCTGTTCCGAATAGCAGATGAAGGTCAAGATTTTAGATTTGAAAAGTGTTTTGGAAACTTCAAAATTATTAATATTGTAACCAGGAGAATCGTTTTTTGTAAAGCACCCAAACGCATCATTTCATTGGTATTTGCAGCAGCAGGCCGGATCTAGCTATACTTAAGATATAAACAAATTGGAATAGACAGAGATAGACCCTACATCTCTTTCACCCCAGCATGCACTAAATTATGAATTTAAAACTAACTTTCAAAAGCACAGATTGAAGTTGTTTCCACTATAAACCATTGTTAAAAAGTTAAGGCAGTGCAAGGTCTCGACCCTGTTAAGACAGTGCAATGTCTCGACCCTATTAAGGCCATAACCAACAGATTTTTCTCATCCTCTATTTTTCGTCAGTTGAAAATAACCGAGAGACATTCCAGACGCTACATGTCTGGAAACTAGGAGAATTCCGGTAATTGCCCCGTGTAATCAAGCGTGTTCTTAGAGCCACCAGAACAAAGGTTGAGGAGAACCTCTGCCATATGTGACATAATCGAAATAGATCAAAACGGAAAACTCCTTTCATAAGAACGGTGATGCGTAAAATCATCCGATAATGATGGGGAGGATGAACCCGAAAAGTCTAAAAACAACCCTACTTCTAAATTTCAATAAAAAAATGTAGTGGTTATCATGCACTTGTATTGCACTATAGCAATACTAGGTAAGCTTCGTCTCTTATCGCTGTCGAACAGAATCTCAAATGTTAAAGGTCCACTCTGTTGTCTTAGACTTAGACTTAGAGGAACTAGAAATGATCACCGGACGAGGTTATGTCGGCTACAGCTCATGATCGATTTGAATAAGAAGATACGAGAATAATTACGTGTGAAAAATAGACTAAACTTTCCTTCTAAACTTCACTTTTTGTGTAAAAGGAAAATCCAAGGATTCCTTAAAGGTACACTCAGTGGTGTTTACTGTAATGTTACGACTACGTTTGAGACAGGACATTTTTGACTTGATCATCAACTAGATTGGTAAGTAGACAGATAGATAGAAAGAAAGAAAGATAGATAGATAGATGGATGGATGGATAAATAGATAGATAGATAGATAGATAGATAGATTGATTGACGTATTGATTGATACACCGATAGCTAGACAGAAAGGTGAAATAAAACAACGAACACACAGGTAGATAGACAGAAAGATGGATGGGCAGAGGATAAGTAGAGAGATAGACGGATACAAAAATGCTAATCCTATAAATATGGTTAAAAACACAAAATATAATTTCTTTGAATATCTTTGAAAAAAATCATTATTAAATAAAATACACTATTTGACGCACAACAATATAACCACATAAAAACCTTCTGTGTCAATGTATTGAAAAAAGAACATGTTTTTAAAACAACAGATTCTGTTAAACCAACGATCCATATTTGCATAGAGACCTCCATTCTAAGGAAACCGCCTCTTGAACCGGGGTTTTCCGATCAATGTTATATCGGGTGCACATATTGACAAGCCATTTACCTATTCCTGCGATAGCTGGCTCTAGCCACAACAAATGCAAAGCGGCATGTCAACCACAGCACCAATAATACAGTTTTTTGGCCTCATGGAGAATACAGGTCGATATCCCTTACCTTCCACCTCACGAGGTACTGTAACAGTAGTAGCTCTTCTGGTATACTGCCATTTGTTACATCAACACAATCTCTGCTTCTCCTGGCAGCAAAGGTGAAAAAATACCGCCACGCACTCAAATCAAAGGTCTAAGTTTTGTTTTTCTTCTGACACATAACAAACCAGTTGAAAACGACGCACAAGTACGTTTCGAATGTTGCAGGGGTATTGCTCAAGACATATTAAACGATCAATGTGAGCGAAATGTTATTTAAACAGTACTTCAAGGTTTAGAGGATAACTTCTAAACTGACAAACTTTCTTCTGTTATAGAAGCTGAAGAATAACATTAATACGGAAGAAATTTGTGAAAATGTCTTTTAATGAGCAAAATTTGGGTCGTGGGTATGAATAAGTCTAGACGTCATAAAGCAAATTCTGTAAAGGGTGTTACCGGAATGCCGCAATAAAGCAAAACTGTTTTAAAGAAAGAAAAAACCCCATCAAACGGCCTACTTCCCTGCAACTCTTGGGTTGAGTGAAAACAATGAAGTATAAAAAACAAAAGATCATATCTGGAGAGTAAGGTTATCAGGTTCAGGGAGAACTCACTTTGATTTTCCTTTAGTCCTGGATCGCACAATTTTATCATCCGCTGTAGATTACACATTGACTCTTCCTCTAACTCTATAGGGCGGGCTGCTATATGTCTTCATTTGGCATCGTATGGGCACGTGTATCAAGTTGGCTTGCTTGCATTAATTAAATCTGAAAAAAAAATTGAGTGGACCCATCCTTTGAATGTGCCAAGACCAACAGCACTGCTGAAGCCTTCGTCAGATTCGTGAAAACCTCTGAGAGGATAAGGAAGACTTCCTGTCTTCATTCAGCAGTCATTAATTTCTATTCGAGGTTAATAGCTTTGCAGACTCTTGCCTCAAAGAATATCGGTTTACTATGCACTAATCTGAACACAACTTTTGTGTCAACGTCCGCATTGGAGGAAGTGCTGAAGCCATAGGAAAGTGTTTTTGGACATGGATACGTTAATGCGAACATATTCATTGGCTCCTGTGTATTTATGATTTCACGATCACATAAGACAAGGCGCCGACTATGCCGTGATCAGCCATGGTCGATGTGTGTGAGGATAGTGGTCCTCTCAATCTACGGCCCTGTATGTCCTTCTTAAAAGATGGCATTTGATCTTTGGACATGAAAGAGGAGACTTGAGTGTCAGGAGTTGTGCCAAAACACTTCATATTATGAGCGCGTGTTGGAGAGGAGTTTTTTTTATCTCATTTTTGCTTTTTACAATATCATACTACCATTTTATACACAAATTATATGAGACTGTTGAAGATAATATGTTTGCAACCAGTCAAAATGAATCTTAAGTCGAAATTGGTATCGCAGAAAAGCTTACTTTCTCTTTAAAAAAAACAACAACACGAAAAGCTCTTTAATGTTTCTGTATGAAGCTATAGCGGTTTGAAGTGGGCAGGGCTAGAACTTCTAAAATTTCAGAAAAGAGAAATTGTATTTAAAATTTAGACGACAATAAAGGTGTTGAGGCCTTAGCAACCATACCAAATAAAATCAAAAACATAAAATATAAAATTTCAACACGAACTAAGTATGAAAACTGTCCAGAATTGTTTTAGCTTCATCGTCTAAAATAGAAAAAAGTTCTTCACTTCTGAACACCCACTAAACTTTGAAACCCTATATCTCAAAACTATACCACTCGACTAATGACCCTTTGGACAGAATGCAAGACATACCAATATTAGCGTTGTATAAATGATCCATGCTATTCAATAAGAACACTAAGGAGATGAATATACTTGCAATGTACAAAATGTATCTATTTTAACAAAATAAGTTTTAGATTTTTCATATTGCGACGGCAGTTACAAATCTGCTTAATGCTAGTTATTTGTTGGAAGTTTGAGAGACAATGGCTTACATCATGTAATTAAACTTTCTAAAACTGTATCTCATAAACGCAACAGCAACATATTGAACGACTAGACATGGTCTTTACGAAGAATCTATCAATAATTTCCACAAACAACGTGCTAGAGACAATTAAGACCATCTCCAAGACACATTCTGTGCATGTAAGTCCCGCGATGCAGACTTTGCATCATGGTTTATTCAACACCCCTTTCACACATTAAACAAAAGGAAACTTCCGTTGCCTTCGGTGTTTCTTTTCGTCTTATATCCGCTTGAAACAGTTTATATTTCTTTTCATGTAAATTCCCAACCGTTTTTATATTACCTTTTGTTTGACGTAGGCCTATAATAGATGTTTTAGCCATTTTCATAAAGAAAAAATAATTACAATTTTGTATTGCTGAGTGCGGTGTTTTTCGTTGTGATCTTTAAGCAAAATAGAAAAGAGAATTTATAGAGATGAGAACGTGCTTTTATAAAGTGAAAAAAAAACTTGTATCGAAACAAACCCTTTGTTGCATTGTGTTTTTTTTTCAGGACTACCATAAACTACCCTTTACGAAAATAGTTTCTCAAGAACAATCTTGTGATAACAATTTTTATCTATGGCAAGCAAGAGGAGAGCACTCTTCCATTTTAATATTAACCATCTGCAAACCATTTTGAAAGTTAGATTACTTAAATGAAAACCAACCTTCAACTTCATGGCGTTCAATCAGATGGACACAATGTTTCACAAATCAACAGGTTGATTGTATGGCGTCCACTCCAGACGACAAACTAGCCCCTTTCTCAATGACGGAATATGAAAATTTAACATTATTAGTTCTTAATGCTAAAATGAACTTACACATTCCAACATTTATCTGGCCTCATGCAATAAAGGGTTAATGATCAAATTGTTCCCCCTTCCCCACACTACTTATTTAACTTAAGTCAACATTGATGAACAAAATTTAACGGATATCGTTTTGTTCACTGGGTGTTAAACTTAAAGTGCATATTGAAAAAAAAACATTTTATAAATATCCTGGGTGTCCCATCAGGAATTCTCTCGCAGATATATTTATATTCGTATGTGGAATCCTTTGAATCATTTTGTGAGGACGCTCCTCTTGCAAAACCATTCTGTTCTCCAAGAATAACGTGACTGACTGGCTCAGATGGATAACAAGGGTAGTGGTAGTTTCCAACATGTTTCCCAGCTTAGAGTTCAGACTTTTAGCTAGTCTCATGACTAAAACATTTTAAAATTAAATATATACACATGTATATATATAATATAAAAAAACACACTATCTGGCGGATTAACAGTATTTTGAATCTGTTGATCAATTACTAGTGGCTACCTAAAAACGCTCTTAAATCAATGTGTGTATAAGTTGAAGGCCAAAATGTTTTAGATGGTCTTCTATTACAAATTTGATTTATTTCATGAAAAGGTTGTTTTAAAGGAGTAAAACAATTTCTACAAGATTAAGCTCAGATTTTACCTCAGTTGGAGAGTTTGTAACAGTTCACTGAAATTAGAGACGGCAGACTGTAGGAGAAGAATGTGATAATAACAAATGCACACTTATGTGGTAGATGTGCAATCTCTAACTTCAACAAAAATAATACTGAAAGGGCTCTCGTATTGCGCGTAGAATGTCAGTCTAAGCCCTCAATTGCTTTATCAGGTTGCATTGTAGATAAAGTCTAGGATGTACACATTCGTTTTTGTTACTATACTTTGATAAATTCACTCAAGCAAGACTACAACATCATTTTTGTACACATAATATTTTCTTTTACAGGGCTAGACTGGAACAGAATAACTTTTTTTTTCTGTTTTCTGAAACTGTGTAATAAAGTCTTTTATTGTAGATCTCACACAGCATTTTGCCATTTGATAAACAATGGTTTTCAAGCTGAGCTGTGCTTCAATCCATTTTTCGTATATCCCCCTAAAAACAAAACAAAATACAACAAAAACACAAAATAAAAAAAAAACCAAAAAAGCACAAAAAAACCAAACAAACAGAAAAAAGAACAAAAACAATGAAACAAAAAAAAATCCACTTTTGTTAGTTACACTGCTTTCGATTTAAGCGTACGATTGCCCGCACATTAATTATAATTATCTGTGTAGCTCTTCTCCTCTGGAAAAAGTACCCCCCCCCCCCACATACAAACGCATTTTTAATACTGTAAGCCAATCAGTCCTATTGAAAACTACAGCATAAAAATAAGTGTCGGTGGAAACTCAGTGGCGCTTTCGTAAACGATGATTTAATTTCTGGTCACACACCAGATACATTTGGCAGCACTTTCTAACTGTTAGGAATCAATATATCTATGAAAACAATATCAAGTTTTCGGGCTACTCACCAGATACATTTGGTAGTACTTTCTTGTTAGCTACCATTCTCTCTATGATAACAGTGTTAAAAATGGCATAAAGATCATGAGACTGGAGAACTAACCTCATTAATTCCATCTTATCTTTGGGAAAAATATTTTTCCTTATATAATCGCCGTACCAGGACCAGCTAATAATCCGCGCGCGAGGTGTTAGACTGGAAACTGTAACGGTACGAATAATTTTAGTTGCTACTGTAACGGATTCTTCTTTTTTCTCCTTCTTCTTCTTCTTCTTTTTCTTCTTCTTCTTCTTCTTCTTCTTCTTCTTCTTCTTCTTCTTCTTCTTCTTCCTATGCCATATATCTAATTATCTGAATGTCTGTCTGCCTGTGTCTCTGTCTCTCCCCCTTCTCTCTCTCTATCCCTCTCCGTTTCTTAGGCCTTTAACTATTCAACGGTCTTAGATCGGGTCCTATCCTTGGTCTGCGCTGGTCGCAATATCTCTGCGATACCGATATTGATCTGTCTATACGTCTGTCTCTAACTTCGTCCTCTGCTTCTGTCTACCCTTTCCCCTCTCTCTTTTTTTTCTTCTGTTATGTTTTACATACTTGTATCATAGGTCTACCATGCCTGTACTCTCTCATCTGTTCATATAGCTTTCTTTATCCGACGTATCTCTACTTTTAAAATTATCCCTTTATACTGGTTTGTCCCCATGGTTAAACCTTTTTTCTTTATAATTCAAGCATGATATTCATTTCTCTTCATATCTTCCATATAAAATGTCCTAACTTATGACTTTTTGCCACCCATTATCAAACATTTCTATTCCTTTCATACATAATTGTAAGCGCTGTTAGATTGTAATGTAATTAGTATAGTTGAAACACCAGTTTAAAAACTGAAAAAGTTCAGTTATGAGTTAAAAAAGGGAGACTAGTATATTTACGCCATCTTCTCTAAACTAATTATCTTCTCAGGTTTGCTTTCTGGAACTTAAAAAAAATATACGCTTTACGAACAACACCTCATTTTTTTCGTTTATAATTACAAGCCCCTTTTTTAACGGAAAAAATGAATTATGATAAGACCAACTGATAGTAATGACAATACCCAAAACTCACGCTAAGAGGCAGGCCAAAGGGATAAAAGAACAAACCTTAATGAGAACGTGTTACAAACCCTGTGAAAATGTTAATAGCTTAGAACTGCCGAGACCGAGGCATACATACAGTTTTAGATCTATGTATAGATTAGAAAGATATTAATAATATCTAGATCTAGGTATAACTTTATTTTCATGCATGTGCATTAGTTCCCTATCCTTGTGTTATTTTTATGTTCTAGAGTTCTGTATATTGAAGAGTAAACATTCACGCTCCATTTGTCCAACTTTTAACGTAAAAACTTAAAACAGAAGGACTCTACAATATGGGCTTCAACACTTTATCAGTTACTTTTACCAATAGACGGGTAATGAAGTTAGCAGATGAATTTAATTATTCAAATTGTCAAACTGCATTGGTTTAAACAAGCCCGTTAATATACGTGTAATACGATATTATAATAAAGACATGCACCAGAACCAGAAATATGTCTCAACTGAATTTTAAACGCAGTTGTATCTTATGTTGTTTCCTATGAAGGAATATCTCACTCTCTCTCTCTGTCTCTCGTCTTTATGTCTGTGTCTTCGATTTTTTCTACCTCTACCGTTGTATTCCATTATTTTTCGTCACTTCTCTTCAAATATATTATCTATTTTTAACATGGAATTGGCCTCAAGCGCATCACTAAGCGAGTAGAGTGTCGACTAAAAGTAATGCATCCCAACAGTTGTTTCAATTCTGTAACCTCCAAGTTGTCTCAATAAAACTATACAGGTATATTATCATGGTGACAGGTCGGCCTGAACCGTTCATTACATGGAAACCATGCTAAACTTACATGGTGCTCTTTGAACCATGGCTAATGTTTATTTAGTGATGATGAGCCGTATCAGCAGAGTAACAGGTAGCTCTATACTACATAATTGAAAACAGGATATTTACTGTGTTCTACGCATTTTGCCGAAAGAAGCTAGACGGCTCGGGCAAGAAAAATAATGATGGCTTTGTTAGGAAGAGTGGTATTAACACAATTGTGATGACTGGCAATAGTGCTAGTATCTTGATACTGGTAGTGAGGAAATTGTTGATAATGAACAATAATGTGGATGATTATGATAATGTTGGCAATGATGATGATGAGGAGGAGGAGGATGTTGGCTCCGTACAAGAATGCCTGCTGCAAGCTTATGGGACGTAAAACTCGTAAAAGCAATGATGATGTTGGTAATATGCAATCTGGTAATAATGAAATTTGATGGTGAGGATAGTGATGATGTTGATAAAGTGTCATGAGGTTATAATTAAATTTGATGGTGGGAATGTACAACTTGGTAATAATGAAATTTGAAAGTGAGAAAGGTGATGATGTTGATAATGTTTTACAAGGTAACAATGAAATTTGATGGTGAGATCTGTTTCTAGCACGGCAAACTAAACCGAACCAAATGCCAGTGAATTCTAAAGCCTCAGCAGAGTTTACGACCAATCCTGCCTAGCCGTCGCTCACGTGACACTCCGTCTACACCTAACACCGCCCCTCGTTCCAGCTGTACAGTATAGCACCACAGCGACCACCACCCCCACCACTACAATGACCTCACAGCAGCTACGCCTCTAACAACACCACAGCAACAAGCAAAGGGTCATCACAGCGGCAGCATCACCATCACCACCGCCGCTGCCACCAGCTACACTAGGCACTAGGCAGCATCAGATCCACCATGATACCACCAGACTACAACACGGCCACCAACCCGCTCACACTCAGGATTGGGGCCAAATCCAAGAGGGAATATTGATGGGAGAGCTCCTGCCTGCCAGTTCTGCCACTACTAGCCTATAGCCTGCCTGGATTGCCCGCCTTCGACCTTGCTCCCTCTGCTCTCCATACGTGCCGATTCCATCTTCTCCCTGTCTAGATTTATAACAGTCTAGCTTTAGTTTTCTCCTGTGTTTTCTATTTTTTCCGACTTAGCCCTATTTGAGATCGATCGTGAGAACAACAGCAAGAACTAACTCATCACCACCCTTCCACCCCTCCTCCCAAAAAGACAGAAGAAAACAACAAGAACAAAACAAAACAAAAGGATTTTTTTTAAAGCACACACATAAACGCACATGTAGTTCATTAATCCTTTTCATATAAACATGTCCCTCCTTCTACTGCTGCACATCATCATCATCATCATCACCATCATCATCATCATCATCATCATCATCATCATCATCATAATCATCATCATCATCATCATCATCATCATCATCATCATCATCATCATCCCAATTCTGAAGATCCGCTTACTCGTTACTTTTTCTTTGTATCAGTCTTTCTTATTCTTCTGACGTCGATATCTTTAACTCCTAGCCATAATTTATTTCTGTAATAATCTTCAGTGTCCTTCTATTTTTCAACGACCCCACACTTCCATTTCTGTATTCTCGGTGGTCTCCAAACCACATAGAATTTAGTCCTGTCCTTTTTTAAACCAGCGTTTTTCTCCTTCTTTACTCGCTTTTACCCGCTCTTGCCGGATTTCCAAATCATCTTCTATCCACGTCCTCTCTCTCTCTCTCTCTCTCTCTCTCTCTCTCTCTCTCTCTCTCTCGCATGTCAATACACAATAATATCATCTCTCTCTCTCTCTCTCTCTCTTCCTCTCTGAAGCCACAATCCCTAGCCTACCGTTTTCTCCCCTCTCCTGTTGTACCCGTTGCAGTTCGCGCCGGCTGGCTCCAATCCACTGGGTTGAGCGCGTGTGACGGACTGTGTGTATATATCGTGTCGTATGTGAACAGCGTGAGCGTCTCAGTGCGTGTGTGAGCGCGCCGTTGGTGAGCAGTATCAGCGATGTGAGAAAGACCAGCGTTGCTTACACGGCTCGGCTTGACAGAGACTCGAAGGCCCTAGCCGTAGATCTAGATCCAGTCCTATGCGGGGGTATGGCAAGACAGATCAGGGGCTGTAGGTCCAGCTCTCACCCACACCGCGCTGTCGAGACACAACCTCTTGACGTTATCGGTATATGTGCTGGATTTTCTTATACATCTTCTCATATTCCTCATAATTTCGTTGTGGATATTCATAGGTGTGCAAATCTTTGATCATTGTGTAAATTCAGAACAAAATTTGCACTAGATTATGATCGATCTAGATCTACTTCTAGTTTAATCGCCATTCTTTTTTGCAGTACTCCTTGGCCAGTGCGAGGCCTGCCCTCTAGGCTAGCATCGTTTAATCTGTCTTGAACACTCGACTTGTGGCGCTAACCAACAGAATTTTAGGTCAGTTTCAAACATTAAATTCTGACCTTATGTCTGAAGATCATTAAGCTTTTCCTTGCAATCAGACTATAATATAAACTTTTTGAAGCTGTAGAAAAGCTTATTTATATCTATGACCTGTCAAAAGCATCGTTCTAGTCTCCATTCAAATATAATCTAATAATTTACTATGCAAGGCTTTGCGTATGACAAAATATATGTCCCAACCAAGAACCAATAAAGCGATGTTACGTCGTCGGGAGATCAGGATTTTGTGGCGTCGGGTCCAAGGCGTGTTCGTGCACCCGGTTGCTCACGATTATTTAGGTAGTTTTTCTTTCAAGGAGAGTGAAGTGAAGGACTATTAATAAGCTTTTCAAAGTCGTTTTGTTTGCGAGTGTATCTTTTATCTCATTTTCAAAGAAGGAAAAAAAAAACGGCGGGTACATAGTTTTTTTTCTTCAAATGGTTTCTTAAGCGTGACAGTCAAGGGAAGTGGTAACTAGTTCCTGCGCGCTCAAGTTTTAGTATTCACTCAGTTTTTTAATAAACGTGGGTATAGCTATACTAAAACACGTGGCATTGACTGCGAACAGTGCTTAAGGTTTTTCAACAAAATCTTCGAACACTTAAAATTAAACTAAAAAAAGTCAATAGTTGACAAACGCTTTTTTTTCTAGATGATAAATAGAACTTGTAGAACCTTAAAAATCTTTTTACCTGGAGGTGTCAGTATGGGTCGGGGGTGTTGATATAATGTTAAATTTTCCCCCTCCCGTCTCTCTTGCTGTGGTACTACTCTTTGGTGGCTGCTCACGACTGTGGCAAATCGCATTATACTGTATTGTAGTAGAAAAGAAGTCGACTTTAACGCCATGAATTTCTTTTTGAAAGTGCAAAAGATACACAATCTGCAACTACCTTTGTTCCCAATATAACAGAGGAGGTAGAAAGGGCGATTTGGATTACCTTGCCTCTAACCAGTCACAATTTTCCAATGTCATTCGGTGTCTAAGATAAAAACATTCCATATTCCCTATGGTTCTCTAGACATTGAACCTGAGTCTGTAAAATATCCTCGGCAAACACTAATTTACGACTTTGTTTTCTACGAGCATAATAGAGATGATACAGCTCTGAGCTTTTTTTCTCCAGTTTTTGATAGGCATGCGTATTTCAGGCAGG
Source organism: Elysia marginata (assembly GCA_019649035.1). Taxonomy (NCBI): domain Eukaryota; kingdom Metazoa; phylum Mollusca; class Gastropoda; family Plakobranchidae; genus Elysia; species Elysia marginata. Next base: position 325,865 of record BMAT01008880.1, read on the forward strand.
CCAAAGCACTGTTCCTCAGCCGTTCCTTATCTAGGGACATGCTGACCGAACAAGTTTTAGTTTACAAAAACGAATTTTGATATACGTATTGAGTTTCCGAATGAATCAAAATAGGAATGATTGAACAGGTTGTGTCAAGAAAACCAAAATCTTAGCTATTTCATTGCAGCTCGCGTTTCAGATGGCAAAAAAATATTTACATAAAGCACTACTTTTAATAAACCCTCACCTTCGTTAAATGAATTGCGTAAGGATAGGACAATTATTCATGCTCAATATAAAATGAAAAGTAGAAAGGCAGAATATATGAAAAATCTACCCTCTCTTTTGGAGTGAATTGTGAGAAGTAATTTGTCACCAGTAGTTTTTTTACCTCTTTTTTTGTGTCGTAATAGTTGGTTATCAGCCTCACTAATTATATTCTACGTTATGTCTGTAAAGCCTCAAAGTCATTGAATCCAAAATGACCATTTAAATAGTGGCTAAGGTAGTCCTAAAAACCGAAACTCCAGCTGTCGGATAATCGGCCATCGTCTCGGATATTTCACACAGAGAGAAACTGGCGCCATTGCCTTGACCAACATGATTGAGGCCTGATGCATCAGGCTTTGGCGAACATTGATCACCTTTCGGTTTACCTGCCTCCGTTTTGATCTTCTACTTCAATCTGGTAGGTACAATGGATAGGCCATCCCATTAAATATCAAAGTCTATCTTTTCAGATTTTTTAATGATAGGATAAGATTATAAGCTTAATTAGTTTTATGAGTAAAGTTTGCGTTGGGTAGCAGTAGACGGATCATTCACGTGACATAGACAACAAAGATTCGGCACATTAGGGCAAAACATTGAAAAAAACTGTTCAATCAATAAATAATAAATACATTGACGTTCTTATCTCACATGTATTCTTCCTTTTCCCCCTCACCCTATGTCTCTATTTATCTGTCTCTCACATCAATATTTTTGTTTGCAAGCAAGCAAGCTACATAACCAGTTGATACCCCTTTGTTCAGTTCTGTCGCATGGTGTGTCTAAGTGCAAGACTGCAATGTATTACATAACGTTGTTTCTGTTTGAGCAAATTTGTAATAACTGTTTCCATATTTCTATGCCTCTGTACTTTTGAATGATCAAATGCAATTTTTTGTTTGAAAAAAAAATGTTTCTTTTTTTGTGCTTGACTCCTAAACAGGTTTTGTTGTATGTGATCTTATTTTGCCTGCTCCTCTATCTCTTGCTTCTGCTATCTTTCCTCTCTCCTCTGTCTAATTACTTTTCCTGCAAGTTTTCTCCTTCATTCCTTCCTCTAAAAAAAGTTCTACTGCTTTTGACGTCTCCACTCGAGCATCTCTGCTCAACTATTAGGCCTGTCTTGTTTGCTTCTGTGTGTAACGTATAGGAAGTCTATAGATAACTCTGTTACATACATGTTTAGCTCTCATGCCCTTTTGTGAAAAAAAAGCAACTCGTCCTCCAGCATGTGGGGTAAACAAACCAAAGATGCTGTTAATTTTGCTTAATGGTACTCCTAGACTCACGATCCAAGAAATATAATATATAACTAGCTTAGGAAAAGAGATTAAAACACTACCTGAAAATTAATATGAAGAAAAGAAAATTTTATAGTTAAAAACAATAAATAAAAATTCTATAGGTTTGATTCCTTTCATGAATATATGCTGATCTCCCGAAAAATATAAAAAAAAAAGTATAAACGGTATTGTACATAATATATAGTTCCAAAATCTTCATCTTTTTCCAAGTCAATTTCAGGTACAAGTTATTAATGTATAGGGGCTTATTATTTGTGCTTATGATAGTTCTATTTGCTTGGCTGAAACTACATAGTTGTACATGACGAGTTTATTGTGACAAGTTTACTTTACTTAATTAATCACTATGGGCCCCTTTTCCTATGTTGTAAAAAAAATTATTAAAACGAGTGGGTACTATTCTTAATATTTACTAGAAAAAAAAATGCAGCATGAAAAACAAACATTTATTCAGAATGAATACTGAACGTACATTTATGTGCCTTTGCATCCACTCGCGAGTCGTCCAGAATGTAACAAAACATCAACTTTTGTAGTTCCCCAAAACAAGCCAACATGTGAGAGCAATATAAACCTCCCAGCGCGGTAGAAAATCTTATCTACAGAAAAAGAGCACAACACAAACGGTGCGTAATGCCACCGCTATCTTAATTGGACATTACCGGCATGTACATGTAGTCTTGCACGCATGGTATGACTGTAGTGATGCTATAAAACTAATGACGTTCTTAAAGGCCCAAGGCAGCAAAAAATGCTCAGTCGACAAACCAGAAGCGAGGGCTAATCTGTAGAATCGGTCGAACTTAATAGTTAACATGAACTGGTCAGTTACAGCACTAGTACACATCGTAACCTTGGCTCTTCGTTAAAATAGAATGACATGTACAAAAATGTAATGTATATATATATATAAGTTTGTGAGATATTGTGGTATTGGCGCAGTCATGTTTGATAAAGTCCACTTTATCGGACATGACAACGCCAATATAACAGAAAACAAAAGACACTGAAAAATATCAGCTCAAAGAACACACCGACACAACTCTTTATTATTATGTGTGAGGAGCTGGGAAAACCATCCACGTTGGTCAAAAAATGAAAGTTACTTTTTTTATTGAATTAAAAGAAGAGGTTGCTCACAATTCATTACTTAGTATTTGAAGACGATATATTAAACGACATTGAAAATACGATATAATTTTATTTTGTTAATGTTATTAAATTGGAGATGAGGTAAAATAATTTGTTTCAACTTAAGGGCTATAACTCCAAAATGTGTATCAGCGACATGTGGATGGTTCTCCCAGCTCCTCAAATTTAATAATAATAATTACCAAAAAGGCAACAACACTGAAAAAAGTGAAAAAGGTACAGCCTATCATTGACGACAACGCGTATAGAGAAAAACACAGCTTTCCCCCTTAAAAGCAATCTTTGATGAAAAGGAAACAAAATAAAAACTACAACAAAGATGCCTCTGTATAAGTTCTTGATAAAATCTATTCTACTATATGACTGCTCCCCATTGCTCTAAATCTAACTTATAAATAGGAGGAAAAGCTAAATAGATTTTATCGGAAGCAATTAAAAAGATCCTAACAATAGAGTGTATTGTAGGCTTTGAGGCCTATATATATGGGGTCAATATAATTTATATGACTGCTGCACATTGATTTAAATCTAACTAATATATAGGAAGAAAAGCTAAATAGATTTTATCGAAAGCAATTAAAAAGATCCTAACAATAGAGTTCCAGGATAAAACAACAAATTAGTAGCTCTATAAAGAATTTCAAACCAAGAACAATATTCCTAACATCCTAGATAAAGATATCGCACTGCTCGACCATGGCGTTAGACCCCACTGAAACGGTGAACTGGAGAAGATCACGGCCCTTGCAAAAGATCGAAGGCTATGGGCGAGGAATCAACAAAGTTAGAAAGAGCTACCGAAGCGTTGCAGATTGAGAACTGTGATGCTTCATGGAACTAAAGTGAAGGAAATGATGAAATCTTGTAGCTTAGATTATACTTGGCTTACCCAAATCAACTAAAATCTGAAATTAAACTTTTAAGACGTTTTTTTTTATTATTGATAGCGCATAACATACTTCTACAACTGCTGCTGCTGCTGCTACTACTGCTACTACTATTACTACTACTACTACTACTACTACTACTACTACTACTACTACTACACTACCACTACTGCTGCTGCTTCTACTGCCTGTAGTGTTAAAGAAAATGAAGGTTATACGAGAACAAGGTAGTAAAAGTTGGGATAGAAGAAGAAGAAGAAGAAGAAGAAGAAGAAGAAGAAGAAGAAGAAGAAGAAGAATTCTTTTCTTTCTAATTTGTCAACCTTATGCTTGAACTTTGAGATGCTACGAAGGAAAGCATTTTGTCAACCAATTAGTTCAGCATGATTTTAAGGCAGTTCAAAGTACTCTATTTTTAGAAAAGATAAATCTGTCACAACGATCTGATTCTATTCAACGAAAATTTGCTATCGAGAAAAGGACTCCAGTTAAGATTTAGGTTTAAGGCTAGATTTTTACAGGTTCAATATCCCTCCAGTCCATAAAAAAGAACAGCCTGCCATTTTATTGAGGATTTATGTATTTAGCCTATACGAGAAAGGAAAATATGCGTGAGGACAATTAGGAGATTGCTTGGCTGCTTGGTGGTTGCCAAGTAGCTTGAAAAAAATCATCATCATTGTCGTCGTATTACTGATGTCATCACTATCATCATTGTCGTCTTAGTAATGTCGTCAGCATTATCATCATCATCACCATTTTTATCATCTATTATCGTTGTCATCATTATTATCAGATCATTATTATCATCCTCATCAGCTCCCCAATTTTTTTGCCGATTGGCATTGCACAGTATAGGCTATTAGTTTAAGACTCTAGACATCTCTTTTTGGTTATCGATTTTTTAATTCATAGCTATTTACAGTCATAATTTGATTTATTTAATGTCTGTATACCATTTAGTTAAAGTTAAGAAGATGAGCTGTTTGTTCAGAGAAGTAAGAACCAAATCCTAAGCAAAAAGTGGATATATCGTAGTAGGCAATTAAATATTTTTCAGGAGCAGAGCCAAAATCCATCCTATATCCCGACAAGTTAAGAGAACAATGCAATTAACCTATTTACTGGTTTTTATTATGCGGAATCGCTTATTATTAGGTACGGAGTATGAAAAATGTATCTAAGATACACAATGAAGTAGGCTAATTATGTCTCCAACATTCACTAAGAAAGTAATGGGGAACATAACCACTCCATCCGACAGAGGATGCACATTAGGCTTTGAGGCCTATATATATGGGGATCAATATAAAGTATTGTCATGGCCATCTGTGTCTCTGGTGGCATTCAAGGGCACTTGTCGCTGGCTTGGCCTTCCACTAAGGGTGTCAGCTGGTCGGGATCTGCGCAAGCAGAGCTCGTCTTTGTAAGTAGGTAATACTCTTACGAGGATTAGACTTAGAGCAGGCTTTGGAAACTTCGATAGTTCATCTCCTGTCGAACAAGCTATAGCCTCATTAAAAGCTGCTGTTATATATGCAATAATTTCCCTGAGCGCATCAGTGCAACAATTGCAAAAGATAGTGTTGTTTACCTTTGTACTATACTAAAAACTAGACCAATCTACTTCAATTCGTTAGAACTTTGACAAGAATAATGCTTTTCTGAGTATGACAACAAGAAATGAGATTTTATCAGCATTATGCAAATGTTGTACGTGAGAGATAAACTAAAATAGCAGTTTATATAATGTATACTTTTAATGTGTGACATATAGTTTTGGTTTTCTCCTACCAAATTAGAAAATCTATTCATTATTTTGGCGAATGTAATTTGGTAAACGTTACGGAACTGATTTCTCAATAAGTAAAACATTTATTAACCGAAAAGCTAGACATACACAAGTTCATAAACTGTCACTTGGGCAAGAGACACGCCAGATGCGACAATGCTTGGCAAAAAAAATATAAAAAAATCTTAAGACTCAGTTAATGAAAAAAAACAAGCTACATTTTCTATTCTTACGAAGAATGCAAAATTAAGCATGCTGTTTGAGTTCATTCATTTCGTCTAGGGGTAGACACCCGGCTTTCCGCCCGAGAGGTTCGGTGTTCGAGCCCTGCGTTCGGCAGCTCGAAGTTTAGTCTTTGAGAACGACTCCTTATACACATTTCTTCACCCCGCTCAGACGTCAAATGAGTACCCAGTACTAGTGAAAGATTTTGCCTGTAAGCTAGAAGGATGTGTTTTGATTGTTGGTCCTCTGTGAGTTCAGAAGGTGACTTGTTTGCTCAAGGCCTCTTGAGCTTCTAGAAAATTTTAGTGAAGGAGGCGCTTTATAGATAGCTCTTAATATTTTTTTACTGTCCTTCTAGGCGAATTTTTTTTTATCCATGTCACATCACCGCTAGCTAAAATTGTCAATAATAGTCGTCTTGACTCAACACGTGTACAGTTTTCGCGCAGTCGGTGGATTTGAGACGATGAGAAATTTTGACCATTAGAATAAAATTTAATCAGAAAAATTTCTTTGGTTGAATTATTACAGTAGGTAATCATGAAATCATTGAAACACGTGTTAAAAAACCAAATTGTACACCCAACGAAGATGCTTAACGACTAAGAGCATCCCAAGGGAACCAGACTTGTTTTACGAAGTCTTTAGAGTTTGGCAATCATTGACTTTTTGTTCGTTCGAGTTCATCTAAGTGCTCCATAATTATCGTCTTCGATCCTCATGGTTTACTGCAGTTGAAGCATTACAAGAATAAAAAAAAGGGAACTGTCTCTTTCGAAGAAAATCGCAACACCAATAAGCTTAAACAGCAAGATGTATTAAACTTAGCTTACTTTTATCTGAGTACTTTTGGAGGTTATGGAGTGTAAGTAGTAACAGATTCGATTTGCACTCGTAAAACGTACCTCTTTCATTTTTATATTTATTGAATCTCCGCCCCACCCCTACGCCTGCAGGCGTTATGAATGTTGGCTATAAGTATGACAAATATTTTTACACCAAATCTTGGCAAGATCTCTCGAGGTAAGCTGTTTTTCTCTTTGTCACTAGAAGATGCGTAAAGCTAGCTCCGTACTAAGACTGTAGCCTGCGATCGATATTTAGCCTGCCATTCAGGAACTGTGAATACTCCCGACATCAATTTTTTTTATTAAAAGAAAGTGAGAGAGAGAGGCTCGAAGCCAGGCCAAGAAGATTTTTTATTGGTTTAATAACGTACTAGCCAATTCGCCACTTCAACGTTACGAACAGTGAAAATGAACTGTGATTAATTCGACAGACAGCTATGCTTAGAGCACAAAAGAAAAAAAAAACTTCTTTGAGCTTATGTTACAAAGCTTGTCAAAATTTATGTGGATCGTAGTGAAGAACTGCTGAGAAGAAATCGTAGTATAACTTCTAAGCTTCATGTACGCCAAAATGTAGGATTAAAGGTAGATATTACTTCCTGGTTGTAAAAAAACGGGGGCCAGCTCTTTTTTTTAATGTAAATGAAGATACGACAAATATAAACTGATGCGGCATTATGACTGTAGAGATTAACTTTAGTACTGAGCTGTAGAGACCAACATCTACAATATGTAGTTTTAATTCTTAGTATAGATGTAAATAATAACTATATCTAGCTTCTAACTCTAGATCTTCATGATTGTAAAGGGGTTTATACACACTGCCCATTATTTTTATTTCGAAAAAAATTTCCAAAATTTCATGCAGATCATTCGGATCAACCGCTGCCTAACCTAGAATCTAAATTTAGCTGTAGCACTTCGTCCTTTCTCTCACAAACCTTCCCTTTTTACAGGAACGTTTCTTTGTAGGAATTTTTTCATGGACGTTTAGGCCTAGTAGCCTATAATCTAGATCTTACAGTGCCCAGGCTAGACTATAAATCGCCACTGAAAACTCTACTGTTTTGTTTTCGCACACCTTATGGCTTTAAATTAATCGGTTTTACGAGTTTGTAAAACAAAAAAGAAAGAGCATAATGGCTCATGAAACTAAGCGTATGTAAATCTTCAGAGAATCCTGTCTTGAGACATAATTTTCTACAAGCTCCTGGTTGTCTTGCCTCCAAGGGGAAGATGATGAGAGTTAAGAGCATAGCTACATAAAAAAAATTTTTGTTTGAAAAATGACGTTTTGAATAAGAGGATACGTAGAATGAAACTAAGATAAATAATGTAAGACGAAGAAGGAGTAAATGAAATACGCTGAGAGGAAAGAGCCGTGAGAGGCAGTCCCCAATAAGGAATGAAATTTACGAGATTGAACGAAAACAGGAGCCAAATTATAAAAAAAAATATTTGTCTGTGTTCTCATGTGAAAGTTAGATAGATAGATAGATACATAGATAGATAGGTAGATAGATATATATTCATATAGGTATAGACATGCGGATAGGTAGGTGGGGACGGAAAAGAGAGAGACAGAGATAGATAGATAGATAGATANNAGAGAGAGAGAGAGAGAGAGAGAGAGAGAGAGAGAGTCGAATTCGATTCGAGGAAGAGAAGATGAGAAAGAGATTCTGTCAGAAAAAAATGGCTACGGAGTAAACGAGAACACAGGAGACCCGAAATGAGGGTAAAAAAGAATAGACTTTATAGGTGTTTAATTTGTTTTAGTGGGTGATTTAACTGGCTGGTAATGTCGTAACAGAACAACAGCAAAATGAAAGTACTGAAAGAGATAAAATGTGCCGTAAGAAAGACAACACTTGAAAGGTAGTCAGAAAGCGACCAGGAGAGTTTTTAAACCCAGACCTATAAAATTTGTTTTTTAATTTTTACGAAGCATTTGATGAAAGAGCCGTAACAGCAGCAGAAGTAGTAGTAGTAGTAGT
>BMAT01008880.1:334459-356378 GCA_019649035.1 Elysia marginata
AGTAGTAGTAGCAATAGCAGTAGTAGCAGCAGTTACGTATAAGGTGAGAGAAAGGCAGAAAGAGATAAATTAAGCAGAGAGAAATTGACAGATCTATAAACAGAGACAGAGAGGAAAAACCAACAACCGTGACACCAGCTGTCGTATTCTCAGCTGATTTCACTTCTATCGTACTAGATCTATAATACACTAAACAGTGCTACATGATTGTTTGATGGCGAGGGAAACGATGCGTTAAACTAGATAGAAATCAACTGGCGAAAATACATATAGATCTAATGGTATATTAATATCATTTATCTCTCCTTGTTGTATCGATTGTGAGAACCTCATTGAACCATCTGAAGTGGTGTAATGCGATACTAATGCTTACAAAATAGTGCAAAGTAGATTATTAAGATAACATTAATGTCTTAATTTTGTTTTTAGTAGGGTATTCAAGACACACTGTTCTCAGTTTGATAATGGTAGGCTCCTATTTATGCCCCTTTCAATACGAGACGACATATTGCAGAGCTTAAAAAATGCCTCACACATATTATATATATTCGATTCCTACGGATGCAAATATTGTGATAAAGTGTTAATTAAAGTTTGGCCTGTTTCAGCAAGCGCTGTTATTGTTGTACATATTTATTCGAATACTTGTCAAAGAAGGTTAGGCTGACATTGTTTGAACTGGATATATGTAAAGCGTATGTTATACAGTGCTAATTTCATACCTTAAAAATGTTCAATATCATTAGACTCGGTGTATGAACAGTAAGTCAAGAAAATATTTTGCTTAGCAAAGCAAAGCACAATTGCAAAATCTGAGAAAGTTGCGTCCAAGCTATGAATAATCTAACATGTTTTAAATCATAAGATACAAACTCAATAGAGATAAATTGATGCTAATACTAACACTTTCCCGGAGTTCGAGAATATTTGAACTTATCGTAAAGAGTCAAAATTAAAGCAAGGGCCAATGACAACTGTCAAGCATTTGTTAAAAGGTAAAAAATGTGTAAATTTACGATTTGTTGAAATTGGAAAGATCTAGTTTTTATCTCTATGAAGATTTATGATTAAAAGCGTGAGACATTCTCGTTGAGAAAAGTTTCTAACCTCGCCATTGTGACTGGGAAAATGTAGGTGGCATAGCATACATTAACTGTTTTTTTTGTTGTTAAAAATTCTGTTTGCGAAATATGAAATACACTTAAAATAAAACTGAATTATTGTGTGGGGGGTAGGACATCATACATTTACTTTTTCACTGCTTTTCTAAAACTTTTTAGCGGACTTAGATTAAACTGTAAAGGTTAATTTCAAAATACCCAGCAATTAAAGACCCGAAATCATAAAGCTGGGTGCTTGGTGTCATACGGCTCACAAAAAATCAGCAGCTCTAAACCGAGAAGTCTAGTGCAAATCTTTGAACCCCCTCCCCGCCCCCTCCCTCCTCCAGCACTCTGCCATTTGGACCCGGCATGATGGCCATATTGATTAACAACTAATCAACCGAGATTTGTGCATCATTTGTGGACCAATACCTTGTGCTGCGTTCAAGGACAAATCATGGTTTATAACTTTCTTCCCCCTATTAGATATACTAGGCATTGCAAATTCAACAGTCAAATTCAAGTTATAGATTTAACAGGTCATGAAAAATGAGAAAAACGAGAATAAATTTCTGGAATGATATTTTAACAAAAGTCATAAGCTGGTTGATTTTCACCAATTGGGTACACCATAGTAGAAGCAATAAGAATGCTATTTGCACAGCCGGATTATATTTTCATAACAATAGATTTGATTATGAATATGTTTTCTATCCTGGATGAATACCACGCAAAAACCGTTACACATTGAATAGTAATTGAGTAGCCTTAACTTGCGTGGTCAGAAGATTTAGCCAACTTTCGTAACTGTTTTGATTGCTTCAATCAACCTCACTATAAATCTCCCCCACCGTCTCTGTGAGTTTCCGTCTGTCTTTCTCTCAATGCGGGTTTTCACGGACTCATTCTACCCACTCAAATATTTATCTCTTATTCCACACATTTTTTGCGAACCAGCCTTCCATCTCGAGCCCCTTTTCCTGCCTCCACCCCCCGTTCCTCTATCTCTTATCCTTTCCCTCCTCTGTCAATTTTATCTCTATTGTCTCCGTTCTTTGAAATTTTTTTTGTCTTCTAGATTTTAATCCTTTTGATTGTTTTTGTCCTGTCGCCACGTTTTTCAATCTGTCCATCTCTGGTCTTTTATTTTTTTTCTCCGTCTTTTTACTTTGTCTGTCTCTGCCCATTCTTTTTTTTTGCCTCGGTCCTCTTTATAGAATTTCTACACTGTCCTCTTTTCTTTTTCTATCATTCTGTGCATCTATTTACCTTTGCTTTACTTTCATTACACTCCAGATTTCAACATTCTCCCCTTCAATACTCTACTCTTGCTCACTCTTTGTGCCCTATTTTTTCACAATTAAATTAAGCTTCAATACATATTTTTCACCAATAAATTAACCTTCATTGCATTATTTTTTCACCATTAAATTAAGCTTCAATACACAGTTTTTGAAAATCAAATTAAGCTTCAATACATAGTTTTTTCACCTTTAAATTAAGCCTCAATACAAGACCGAGGTCCAAATCTAAAATACTCATTTTACTCTCTCCGTGTAGGTGGCATTTAACAAAACACGAAGAAAACAAACAAGAAGCTATTTTCTAGCCTGTGGCCTATCTGTCTGTGTAAGCATTGTGTCTATCTTTCTAAATTTTTAAATTTTTGTTTATCTATTCATTGTCCCCATATCTATCTAGCTCTGTATCTTTTTTTTTCCTCCGCCATTTTTTTCACGAATCAGTATCTCTTCCTTCCTTTGCGTTTTCTTTCCACTACTTAATTTCCTTTTCCTTCTCTATCGCCCCTCCCCGCCTCGATTTTGCTTAACTTATTCTGACCCTCTTTCCTTTACATTTTTTTCTTTAACTTTATTTACCATCTTTGTCTTTTCTCCTATCCTTTTTGCCCCGCCAGCTGCGCATACCTGTTTATCTCTTAATCTCTGTGTGTCTCCCTCCACCAACTCTTTAATTTGTCACCTCTGACCTTTGCTGTTTTCCTGTTTGATTAGTGTAAATCTATCATTAACCTATATTTTCCACTTATTTTCTATCTCCTTGTCTCCTAAACACTTTTCTTGGCTTTTATTCCTAACATAGATTTTTGGAGCTAACATGATGTTTCTTTTACGCAGTTGATAAAAGTGTTATTTTTGGGTTATCTCGATTTACAGAAGGGTATGATAAATGAAAGTATTTCTTTTATAAGAATTATGACGGGAACGTAGACCCACTCACCTGATCTTTATTACTATGAATCGTCAATTAAATGACATCAAAATGTAAGTGAGGCATTTTATTAAACCGATGGAATCGATTATGTGCAGCAGGAAGTTTATTTACCAATAAAAGAAATTAAAAACTTTGCCGATGGGATTTATGTAAAATGAATGCTTGATATTTAGCTACTGCAATGGAATATTTGTCATAACTCGTGTCTTTTCTCACCAGTAACCAGTTTCTTTGTTTTAAGTGTGTATATATATGCTTTTCAAAGAAAGCTACGGATGAAACTTTAAACGGTATGGCTGCCATGCACCTTATTATCAGCTTTTCATCTAATAATATTATATTAAGGGCGCAAAATTATAAATGCTAAGGCTTCTAAACTACCAAACTCTCAGCCTTCAGATTTGACAGGATGCATCTATATGGTTCCAAGGGTGCAATGATGAATTATCTTGAAGTCTCAACTCTCTTTAGTTTCTTTTTTGCTTGAAATTTTATTGTCTCCTGTGCTCTAGATCCATGTGTTATATTCATATATAACAAAGACATCAACGTTTGGAAGTATTGCCAATGTAAACCTAAATCTTTCATTTCAGGAGATAACCAAATCTTTTATTCAGGAGATAACTAGATCTTTTATTCCAGGTGATAGCTATGCTACAACTGCCCTGCAATTTAAGTCCGTTCATAGAACGGGCACTCAGCTAGTTTATTATTAGTACAAAAAGTTAACCACGTGTCGAAGCAAAACTATGTCATTTAAGAGCCGGTTCTCACGCCTACGTTTGACATTTTAAAACTTCATTAACCATACAAAGTTGTTTCTGAATATATAATAATGCGAGTGTTCAGATGGAGACAAAGAACAACGATGTCGCTATTGTAAAAGTAAGCCTGAAGACAAACAGTTTCCTTTTACTGAAGAATCATCCATAAATAATTTAAGACAATCTTTAGTACTAGATCTAGTTTTACCACACTATTACAGCATTAGAATGTTTCGAGTTGTAAAAGATTTATTGTACAATCAAAGCTGACAATTTGCCACGGCCGTTCAATAGTGTTCAAAAGCATCGGAAATCATCGCTTTTTGTGTGTGTATATATATATTGTTTTGTTGAGAGAGTTGACAAAATTATATCAGTCACCAAAAGCTTGTAGTAAATTACATAAAACTCTTTTTTTCGCAAAATTTTCTTAAGGATATACTAAGAAAAGTCTCCGCTAGTTTGGGAAAGATTGAACCAACAAAAAAGCATCACAAAACTAGTTTTGCTCAAATGTAATATTACTAATTCAAATAGATTTAATTTCGATATTTATTCAGAGTTTTGCAAAACGTGAAATCAAATGTTATAACGTGAAAAATAGGGATGATTTTCTATGCCGAACTTTACAGACCGCGAAAAAATTCGACGGCGGAAGGAAACATAAAAGAAGTTTCACCCTCTTACCCACTTAGCCTGTTAAATTCTGCTTCAACCGGATCTAGAAAAGACGCAGATTGAGAATCTAGATAATTTTCAAAATGTCTAAAAGCATGACTGAAATCTAAAAACTAATTAATGTAGTCTACACTAGATAAGGTTTTGGGCTTCATGTTTCTTCCGTTTTAGTTGTGAGGCCAAGGCTCTGTGTGACAACTTTCTTCCATTTTTGAGGTGAAAGACCTTGAAATTGCCTAATTATTTTCAAAGCTATTTCAAAGGCCTCGACCCAGAAGCCACTGGTTCAGCGCAAGGTCGACTTGTGAGATTTAGAAGAATGAGCCTGAGTTTTAGCATGAAAAAGTATTTTACAATAAATGTAGCCGGTACTTTTAGCAATATATCGTTTTTTAATATATAAAGTGAAGACGTTACACACAAATATTGCTATTTATTACCATGAAACTAAAAGATAATATTAAATATCTTTGTGTCTTTTGTTGAAAGTGATAGTGCTAGTTTGTGAAGTTCGTTTATTTTTCTATTCACATAAAAATATGGTATCCATGATTCCTCTTTTGCAAATCTACATCTTCAAGCCCGATTTGTTGAGGCCGAATAACTTGAAATTTTTGACGAGTGACGCGGCGACAGATCTCTCAAGGAGTCAGGGAGGCCCGTGAAAATCTCTAAAATACTGCCTTAAATAATAAAAAAATATGGAGCTACGGAAATGCGACAGCTCTGCTATGTGTATTTTCAAAATTATACAATTCTCTTCAATAACCATCAATTAATTCATTCATAACGTTGAAAGCAAGAGTGACGCTCTTACTTGGATTACTAATGCTATTTCTCTTAACCTCTGCCGGCTTATGGTTAATTGAGTTTTAAGTCTCTTTTCAACTACAAGGTTATATCAGAGACTGCGCTTGGGACAATTGAAATCGTGCTGCCACACTGTGATGTAAGGAGCGCTTGCATACACCACCCCAGTGACGTTATCCTGACACCGGGCCGACCAGACTTAGACCTAAATCTTGAATGCCAGACATTAGGCGGATCAGCTGATAATATCAATTTTAAAGTCCTTGGTCTGACTCGGCCGGGGATCGAACCTCGCACCTCCCGATCTCTGAGCGAGTGTCTTACCGCTAGGCCACAGAGCTGGTCCACCTCTGCCACCAAAGTGCAGCATCTGCAATGAAAGCGATAATTAGAGGTACTGCAATTTAATTTCCTTGCAAACCTTGTGTCAAGATAGAATTGATAGAGTTAAAATTATGATATAAGTTCTGTTTTGTAGTACGAGTCTGATATTGGTAGTATTTGTTTTTAACTCTTTAGGTAGATCTATTCACTTCTCCCCAGCTCTCCGGAAATGCGGGCATAGATTTTGGTTTTCTTCATGTAGTTAAAACTTCTAAATCCTGTATAGAACTGATTCTTATGCTCAAGACTTTTTTAAATTAATGGGTTTTGCTTTTGATTACACTATCACTGTCATTTTTGTTACTTCTATTTCATTATTATCACTGTTCATATTTTTAAGAAGTTGTTACGTTTCAGTTTTTACAACTATTTACAATTTGTAAAGAAAAATCATTTGTAAATTAAAGTTATATACGTATAAACCTTTGTATCGTAACGTGACTCACGCGACATGCTCATGTGACAAAGATTAATTTTAGACAAACGATATGATTCTCTAAGACTATCAACAATCAAGTAAGCAATTGTACAACGAACAGTAGTCATAACATCTAAAAAATGCCATCTCAGGGTTAATTTAACTCTATTCTTCATTTTCTACTCCGAGTTCACAATAATGAAGCTTTCTAATGCCGACATAGGACGCATTATTACCCCATTTTCGTGATTCGATCATACAACCATAAACTAATAATAGCGACTGCAACACATTAGCAAAATGTATGTTTTGAAATACACATCTAAATTAAGACTATTTTGAAACATTGTATTAAATGTACCGGAATTCGTCTTGTACCGAATAGGGCAATCTTTTTATAGGGAAGAAGGCAAGGGCAAAGATTATTTGAGGAAACCTTTTTTTATAATACAACATCCGGTAACAAAAACTTATCACAAAAATGTCCATTTAATCACCAAGAAGACTTCATTAGCTACGCATGAGACGTAATTAGTAGGGGTTTTTAATTTATCCTTAATAATTATGAGGTCGATAGGCAGCCAAAATTACTTCTTTGCGGCCGATAGAGTCTTGTGTCTGACAAGCGTGAAAACAAATATTATTTTAGAAAACCTATAATATAACTCGTCTATTATTGAAGAGCCAGACCGAGGACGCACTTTACTGACCGTTAAGTTTGGAGAAAAAAAAAGAAACCTAACAATAAAGCTGATTGAATATCAAGTAATGTTGGTATTGTTAATAACGCAGGACGCACCGGATATCTTAGGACGCTTGAGATATGTGCAAACTGATACACTCAAGGGTGATAAATTAAGAAAGCACGTGTAGTTTTTATAGAAGACGAGGATTAATTAATTTTTTGTTATTGAAAAAAAAAAGACCTTGCTACGTTGGAATTGGCTTTCCTCGTCAATAATTGTTAAGTGCTCTATGATCGTGGTTACTGGACGGGTGTGTCCAATGTGTTTCGCAAGATGCTCTCTAAAGTATATAGGCCTATATTAGAGCATCTGTTCCGCAATAAAACAACCTAATTAGTTAGTATTAGGAGCCAACAAAGTTATTTAAAACTCTTTCTTTGTCTCCTTCTCTTTCAATCTCTCTCGCTCGCATAATATTTAAGAGGTAAATATATACGAGACAAGCCTTTCTAACTTTGACTTGTAATAAATCAGACTGCAAGGTAGGATCCCAGACTGGTCTCTGCCCAACTGTTCTTTATTTGGTTATTCCCTTTTCAGCGGCCTTAAATGCAAAATGAAACTGCGCAAAAGGATGTGCTGACTATACCCCTATCAGTCCTGAACTTCGCATCCAGACTCTATACACTCAATAAAATGTACATTACAAAGGAATTCTTGCGTTACATACACAAAAATACTTCAGATTTTAATTACAGTATATATATCAATTAATCTCAACTTCAAGTCTACCTTGAACCCTATACTCTTGCCCCCCTCTGTCGCTCTCTTTCTCTCTTTATGTCTATCTCTCTTTTCCTCTCTTTCTCAATTTGTTCCCCATCTCTCGCCATATCTGTTTCCTTTGTACCTTATTAGCCCAAGAATAAAATAACGAATTAACAACTAACAAAATCACCATAGCACGAGAGTGAGCTTAAAATTTTTGGTTCCGTGTTGGCACTGGACAGTCCCATATGGACTGGGAAGGGAGAAGTTCTCCCTCGCGACTCCCTGGAACGGGGCGTTTAGTAAAGTTATATTAATTTTTTTCTCACAGCATGCCTACCTGTTGAAACGTAATTTATTAGCCAAAGATGTCCAACTACAGAAGTACATCTTTATTCGTCAATGTATCGTATAGTACAGCATGACAGCATGAACTAACAACAGATTTTATCTAATCACCTAATCAAACCGGGTCACAAAAAGAATAAAAAAAATACAGGGAAAAACATACGAGACAAAACGTGCTATATTTTTAATTTTCAACAAATCTTCCTTTCCAATTTCTAAACAACATGGGGTTCTTGTGAATTATCATTATTGATGTTTACTTATCTTTTTTTCCATGGAACTCTCATTACGTAGCTTTCTAGTGCTATTTCCATAGACTTGTTGTTTCTTAGTGCTTTGTTTTATTTCCTGGTTATAAGCATTATTGTGATTGCTCAAGTCGTGCGTGATGAAATTCGGCATTAGAGACCTTTAGCACACGCACCGTGTCTCATTACGCGTACGTGAAAATCGGGAAAGCAGATTGAGGAAACTATAAAAATAATGAAACTAGTTTCTAAAAATAGACTTACAGACGTTCGCGTCATACTCACGCGTTGCTGCTTAAAGTCTGTACTGTCTTGTTTAGTTCTACAACCTGTTCTTTCAACGCCTGAGCTATTTTCAAAATAAGACCTTTCTTCTCTGTGTATGTGTGTTTTTTTTAAAAAGATATTTACAATAGACTTATCCGTGTTTAGTACACAATAATTTCATCTGGAGAGGATTTTTTGTTGTTTTGGAGATTGTTCGAAATAGTTAAGGATTTACAAAAAAAAAACATCCATGAAAAAACGAGAGATAAACTGTTGATTACAGGTAGGATTGTTTAGTCTTAGCCAAGTTGTTAGAACGGGTTGCAAAAAAAAGAGTCCTCTTATATTCATCCCTTTTATCTGTTTTCTAAGCTAAAGAAAACATAAATTTATTCTATGTGTGTCTAGCTAGGGTATTTTTAAAATTCCTGGTAAAACGAAATCTGGACGCTGTCTAAAAAAGTTATTTCAGACTGTAGAACAAAATCACTTGGTTCGCAGTCCTTTATAAAATTACTCGCAGAAATTTTCTTCGTAAACGTTTTCAAAACCCCTTTGTTTGGTATTTCCTTTCTTTGACAAAACAGGTAAGATTTAAGTTCTTTTCTTTCTTACGGCTTCAACTGGAATCCAAACGCTGTCGATAATGAAATGGAGTATTCTTTTGGCATGGGTTTAACATTATAATCTTTCAAACATAGACATAAGTTTTTCTTTTCAAAAGTTCCTTTATTTGAATCCCAATTGTTCTCAACCCTCCCACAGAGCAGTTGGTTCTGTATGTTTATGCATTTTGTATGGAGCATTAATATTCCTCGAAAACTCTTAAGCCTCAATATAAACTATGGATTTAGATATATATATTTATTGTGTAGGCCTATTTGTAGGAGTTTGTGACGTCATTTACACAATGGCTGTATCCTTCCTCATAACTATTTTCCACTTTGTACTATAATAGTATAAAGTATATAAATTAATTTATAGGTGTTTCCAGACAGCTAGTTGTGCTAAGCGTACCTGTTCTGTGAAGTAAACTTTCAGCAATACATTGATATTTTCTGTGTGGGCCTAGTAGACTTTCAAATTCGCAGCCGGCAAAGAATCAGGTAATCATACAGTTTTCAATTATCAAAAGAAAAACCAGTTACTCTAAAACTATATTGAACAAAAAGGGTGAAACGTCTGCACGTCGTGTTAGTTTCCCCAATTGGTTGATTCAGAATTTTAGTTAAAATATCAAGTGTTACTGTGCTTGATTACATGAAAACGAATGCAAAGACTGTTATCTATACATGAGTACATGTGAGCCAAAATGTTATTCTATAACTTATTGTGTACTGGGCTGTTTTCTAGATGTGCGTGTGTGTATTTTTTAAGAGCCTCTAAATCAAGTGTCTGTCGATTGACGACTTTCCGAAGGTGATAAGTCGAAAATTAATATTGAAGCACAGCAACTAAACTAGAGGGTTTAGGGCACTCAAATTAGACAGTGGATGTTACACAGATCTAATTTAAAACTAGCGAGATGTTTATTCGACTAACCTGTGATTCATACAAGAAGCAAATTGTATTACGTTCAACCTAAAGCTGTGCACAATGTCTTCTTAGCAAGCGTATACAATAAAAATGTTAAGGACTTGAAACTAAACGTTATTTTATTTCAATGTAATAATTTTAACAGACAGACTAGGTTGCACTTAATGGCGTTAAGAACAAAATTTTAAAAGCACATGTGCTTGTACTCATGTAATCATCTTTGGTTTTGAAAAAAAAAACTTTAGTATTAGCGTTCGCCATTTTTCTTATCTTTCCAAAATTATAAGTTTCCTGTTTAAGATAAAGAAATAGCACCGAAGACTTAGCAGACCAAGAAAGAGGGTCAGAAATTTATAAAGAGGTCAGAAAACTAAGCATCAAAATTATGTCTTCACGGTTACAGCTATTGGTTTAACATTTGTAGCGATTTCATAGCATTACAATATAACAATTGCATGCACATATTTTTTTCAATACACAGTTGCCCAAGGCATTTTTTCAGCAGTCAATCGTCAACATAATAATGTTTGGTTAGTGGTTATGTATGAATTTGTGCTATTGTGACTCTCGCTTTACAAAAAGTGAAAATCTAGCATAGTGGTTATTGAAACTGGGTGAAAATTCTTCGCTCGATCGTTTAATATTTGTGATTGATCATAGTTTCACGACTGGTTTTTTAAAAGTTAAACAGTAAAAACTATTACTTCTACCACCACTTCTTCTGTTGCCGTAAACTTTAGAAATCCTGACAGACAAATTTTTAATTTTTTCCAGCCCTTCTTGGGATCTTGAAAATCAATATGGAAGAAAACTGTCTATTTGCGATAATAAGGTGTGAAGCGGTTTCCTTAACTTTGGTGCACAATAAGTCTCATCATTTAGTTACATCATGTTAAGCCCAAAGTATATGAAACATACCAGTGCCATCTCCAATTGAAAAAGTAAAAATTCTTTTCCATGATTCTGTTACGACTTTCCTTCCTTCTAGGTTCCTTTACATAAGACTTTAAACAGTATCTGCTGTGTTTTGGAATCAGATGATGTTTTACAGAAATATCTACTGCCACCTCTTGTTTCTCGAAAATAAAGACGATCGAGGAAAGAAAAAAAAAGAAGATAGGATTAGGAGATAAGCTTCATGAAAATCATGCCGCCCACGCGACTGATGTATTCAGACATGTCTATGACCTCGCCGGTCTTACATGGAGTTTATTGAGATGCATAGTTTGTACTGTGGAGTAAGTCTAGCCATGTAACAGCGTAACCATAAACCTAGTTGTTGATAGAATAAGGAAAATAAAGGTCCTAGTTTTGCATTGTTGGGCTGGAGACAAGACCAAGCAGAAAAAAACAAAAACAAAAAAAAAAACCAACAACTCTTTTTACATTTTGTGAAGAAAAAGAACTTTGAAGAATATCAAACTTGAGATAGAATTTTTACATCGTGATCCGCTTTGTGTCTCCATTTAATTGTATTGCACAAAAAAAGTTACGTACAAAGAATCTGGAAACAATACCGGACAACTGCGTCACACCATTGGTAAGCCAGTGGTATAATGGCAACGTTTTATTTCTTAGTATAGAAACACAAAGTACATTATTCCTATCCATGTAACAGCAGAGAAAATGTAAATGAGAATGTATTTAAATTGGAAAGTTACCTTTGAACCGTCGAAAGATAGCGTTAACTTCCAACCTCATGAACCAAGCGAAGGTTTTTTTTTTGTAAAGAAACGTACAAATGTAATGATAGTAACAAGTTAGTGTGCATATGTACATATACTCGTAAACATATAGGCTGTAACTCAATTCTTCCACACCCAAGGAGAAGTGCTAAACAAATCGTAAAATGCAAGCATTGCCCAATCAACGAGAAAGGCACACTTTTTACCGTAGCACACAATAATTTATAAGAGTTCGCGGAATCAAAAACAAAATACAACCCCGAAAAAGGGTGATTAATCCACCTCAGAAATACGAAATACATTATCAATCTTCAATATGATGCACTTTAGACTAATGGCCTTACTAAGAAAACAAAGTCTACCTATATTTTGAACCTATGACAATTTGTCTAGAATTATTTTTATACATACAATTTGTTTAGGATAATATGATAATTTATCTAGGATTATTTATACATATCACAATTTGTCTAGGATTATATGACAATTTTTCTAGGATTATTTATTTGTCTAGGATTATATGACAATTTGTCTAGGATTATTTATACATATGAAAATTTGTCTAGGATTCACATAAGTAAAGTTAATGGATTTACAAGATGTGATTCTAATTTAGTAGATGACGAAATGCATTTTTCTTATTTCATTGCCATGCGCTAAAACATTTACGAAACTTATACCTACCTTCCATGTGTCTGACCTACGCATCCCCACATAAATTAACGCAATTGAACAGCTCATTTTAAGAAATTCGTGTAAATTTATAAAGTTAACCCTTTTCGCAAAATGTCAATTGCCTATGTTAAATTAATATCATAATTATGTACCAATTACAAAGTCGGAATATTTGTGACGCTTTTTTGTACTGAAAAAAGAATTTCAAATGAAAATTTTACTTAGGGAGTTTTTTAAAGTGTGTGCAATATTTCTTTAAATAGGCGCTAGATTTAATCCACGAAGTTAAAATATGAGTAAATTTGTCAATATTATGTGTTCTTCCTTCCCCCTTTCCGATCTTTTTTTTTTGGGGTGTGAAATTGACATTATACACTTTATGTCAGTTGGCTAAAAATGTATGTACACTTTTGCCAGCATTTCCAAGAATATAAAAAATACAGACAATTATGATATAAGAGCTTTTGTTTTAGATTTTCAAATAGTATAAAGTTTGTGATACTAGAACCATTTTAAAAACCGATTTATGTAAGATGAAAAGTGTGAAGTTATATAAAAAACATAAAGATCCGATGCCGTGAGGAACATTTCATAAAAAACGGCAAAATTATCGGATCCTGACATTATTACAAGGGTAGTCTGGTCGATCTCTCTAGGTCTACTCACTGGCGTCTTACATGTAGGTCTGCTGACAGGACAATAAAGCAGCTTATTAAGAGTATGAGACGAGCGTTTTAGATAGCTCAAGATTTTTACATTAAACTGTTTTAAAGAGGACATGCATAGTGACAACAACAACAATAATCACAACAACAACAACTACTATTACTGTTACTACTACTACTACTACTACTACTACTACTACTACTACTACTACTACTACTACTACTACTACTACTACTACTACTACTGGTGCTACTGCGACTACTACTGGTGCTACTGCGACTACTACTGCTGCTTCTACTACTACGACAACTACTACTAATGCTGCAACTGCTACTGCTGCTACTAATTGTTCTTTCTCAGCTTCTTCTTCTTCTTCTTGTCTTACCGCTGCAATAACTGCTTATATATAATTATATACTACTACCAATTGATGTTACTAAACTTAAGCTGTTGTTATAATCACTGTTGTTAACATAATCAATTAAGTTTTTATTACAAACAGGCCGAGGAAACTGTGTAATAGCAGTATATCCGGTAACGTCTTGTCCGACTTTTCTTTTTTTGTAAATCTATTTGTTGTGAAGCATCTAATGCCAAATCAGCCTTTCTCACATTTTCCTATTTCACTTGATTTTTTGACATTAAGTTTTTTCCCTTTCTTTGGGAGTTTTAATGACACACATCTCAACAACTTCATGTACACAAGCCGAACAGTAAGAAAACAAGCTTGGTGATGCAAATGAGAGAGAAAGGAATCGATTTTCCTCACTCCCCCAACATGGTCTCCTCGCGAGCCAGCTTGAGCCTGACTTTTTAGCATACACCACGTTCGTTCTATAATTTCCTACCCTCTTTATGTTTTTTTCCTCATGCTTTTTTTTTGTCTTTCTCCTCTTCTTATGCTTGCCCATCTAATGGTCCGCTCAGCTGAATGTCTGAGTTTTTGTGTTTGATTTTCTCTTTTTTTTGCCTTAGGATATGATAGTTTTATTTTCTTTACATTTTCTTTCGGGATCTGAATAATTGGTGTGTTTGGCATCTTCTGCACTTGATTTGGTTCTTCAATCTGTTGTCTATCTTACTCGTTCGCTATACCTCCATTCTGCATCTCTATATCCCACCCTGTCCATCCCTCTCTCTGTCTCTCTTTCTCATTCTATGTATACCCCCTTCCCCTCCAATAATTTTTACCTATATTTTCAACACACCCGTAACTTTATTGAACGCCACTGGATCCAGGCATTTTGCGCCTGCTGTCTATTCCTGTCACCCACTTTTTATGTCTACTGCATACACACCCCTCTCTCGGGGTCTCTTTCAAAAACTTTACTTAGCTCCCTCCTTATGCTACTTAATTATAGGCATCTCACTTATAATTGGCACTTGCCCATCTGCAATAGTCTTTAGGTCTCCTCTTGTAATATATACGCGGCATAGACTTGTGCCGAGACAAAATGAGTCAATCATTTATAATTAAAAGATACCCAATAAAATGGTTGTGACCTAAATCTCAGCAGGGTCACATGCACTTTGGTAGAACATCAACGTCTTCCACGTTTCCTTTTGCAGATTGCGTATCTATTAATTTTGTAATGCATGATATACAACAATATTGCCCAGCTTAGATAAAACGCTCTTAGAGAACTTTCGATACACACTCCCGCACCAACCGTGAGAATTACATGGTAAATATCGAGGCTGTACACATTACGTAATTATAGCCCCTCGCTACCAAGATGCCGGACGCTCCCGGAAGTTAGAGTAGCACTCTTTTGTTCAGTTAATCTATTTAACCCGAATTTACTTAGATCTACATTGATCCTTAGCACAAAAGAGTTATAAATGCTCTAACTTCCAGCATCGTCAGCCATTTTTTGTAGCGAAATGCAACATTTTTGCAATGTGCACACCCTCGATAGCTGAGAATCATTAGTTTTTTTTGCTAGATCAAAGCATTAACGGTTTATAAGAAATTCCCGTTTTAGATCATCGTCGTCGTAGATAATCTACACAAAAAGATCTAGAAAATAATGTACTCGCAAACTTTTACTCCGCTAGGTACACAAATGATCTTTATATAAAGGACATATCCACATATTTCCTTGAGTTTTAGCATATACCACTTACGCTCTCTCGAAGAATTTTATTTTGGGTGTGAATAGCATGCTAATTACCAAAAAAAAAACAAACAAAAAAACAAAAAAACTGTCTTACCAGTAAGTTGGCAGTGCGCAAAAAAAAAACAAAAAAACAACCCATCACAATTTAATTTTTCCTCTCAATAGTTGGACCATGGTAACATTATTTTGCCATTATCATAGCTAATACTTTGTGACATTGCTGTTCACGAGTCTTTGTGTTCGGTTTTTACATTCTGTTCGTGGATGTGAGTTATTGTTCTCACTGGTTGCTGCGCGTGTTATTTCTGACCTTCTACTTACTTCTTCTTATCACTGTGAATATCCAGTCAAAATTACATCTTTGCGGATCATAGAGAAATCATACAATATTCAACCTTTGGTCTTATTTCCCAAGCTTTTCCCATGTTTTTTATGGTTTTTTTCTTTTTCCTTTTTCTTGATGTATTTAATTCATATCTTGGCGCTTATTTAAAAATTCATTATATACTCATATCGAAAAGACTGTCGGCCTTTTACATTACTTTTACTTAAGATGTAATCTATTTTTCATTATAAGTTTGTTGCCTCCTTGAGATGATTGTCCATGTTTTGAAAAGTGAAAGATTTTCCCAGTATTATTTCTTTAATTTTCACTAAAATATTTCTTTTCAAGTAATTACGATTTTTAAAAAATTTAAAGCGCTTTTCTTTTTCAAAATAAAACAAGACCCATTGGCCTATAGCAAAAATTCATAACGTGGAATCGCCAATGTGTTCACCGACAACTTAATTCAGGACTTTTTTTCTTCCGTAAAGAAGAAAACCTGCGTTCTACTGCAGTATTTTTTTTTCATTTCCTATAGAGTTGTATCACTTCTATGCATTAACAATAAGCTATAATTTTTGTCCATGACTAGGTAGATGAAAGTGCATTTATAAAAAGAAAAGGTCATTGACATTATCTTTTTAACCATTCTGTGGTTTATTATGTTGAGCATAAGAGTCTAAACCATTTCGTACAAGTCAACCTCTTCTTGTGAACAGCTTACAAAATGTTTAATTTTTCTTTATAATAATTATATTAGTTTTGTATTTTTTTCTCATCGCCAAAAAGTAAAATGAGGCAGGCAGAAAGAGCTATGGCGTTATCAAAAAGGTCAAACTGCCGTATTTGTATCCAATAGAAGAAATTTAGCACTGAAACTAACAACAAATTTCTTATGATGTGCATACACAAACCATTTTTTACTAACGTAAAAACAAAGGTAAACTTAAATCAATCACGTGATTCAATGAGATAATTTTCGTTCCCTCGCGGGAATGCTGGCTAGGAAAACCCGATTCAAGTTGACATTTTGTTAAAGTCAACTAGCAATTAATAATTTAAATCACGGAGGTAACGACACAGTCACAACAACGATAATATTCAAACACGGGCTGATCCTTTCCCGCACGCGATCAAAGCAGTCTCTTCAAAGTGTCTTGCAGCGGAAAACTGCCTGCCTAGTTTATGCTCTGTCTCTCTCTCTTTCTCTCTCTTTCTATCTCTCTGTCTCTCTATCTCACCTCTTTTTACCTTCCATTTTGTCTTTATCATATAATATCTCTTTGTTTTTAGCTCATTTATACTTGTATCTTGTAGCCTACTCCTTATGTTTTTTTTCACAGCGGAAAAAGTAAAGAAAGATCTTATACTATAGATAACATGTTTCCTGTATATTAGATAATAACAGAAGCTTCAAGTATAAAGCATTGATATTCAAGATTTCTCTGAAATAATGATTTATGCATTATGGTAGCATCTACAATTAATTCATTTCATACACCGTTAAAACTTAAAGGACGTACAATGTAGGCTTGCATTATTTGAGACTCAAGATTCTATCACACTGTGTGCATATTATGGTATAGGAAGTAAGCCAAACACAGATTGAAAGTTTTCTTTTTTTCGTATTTTCCTAGTGCATATAAATACGCAAGGCGATGAATTATTTAACCTAAAACCCAGTGGTTAAAAAAGAAAAAAAAATATTATAAAAAAGAAAAATAGGGAAAAAAGGTTGTCTAAGAAGTTCAAGCATCTAATTTATTTTTAACACAACAACATTACAAAATAAGCGCGAAGAGCCTCTGTTAACCCTCCTTATCTTTTCAACACTGCGATCTTTCTCTGTTAAAAAAAAATGTGCCTTTATTTATTTCTATAATATGAGTACTCTAATTCCTTGTTATAGTCGCACTGACTTTTTGGAAGAAAAACCATATTTGTGTGTGTGAGGAGGGGGGGAGAAGGTCCATCTAAAAAATATAAACAACCCCAGTAAATCGGATCTTCCGTAGAATAAATAACCACCGTTCACACTGAGCTATATCCTGTTCTTTAATAAATTACGTACACATACAGTTTCTTGATCATAATAATAACTTCTTTACATGTATATACTTGCATATCTATCTTTACGCCTTACTTGCTCTTTTACGCTGAATATGTTTTACTTTCAAGCATTTTTTTAGGGCGGGTTTAAAACTAAGTTCCATTTTTGTATAACTGAAAAAGTTTTGGCATTACCAACTTGAATGTTCAGTCACATACTCTCAAACCTTTGTCTATTTTTAGAAACTGGTTTCATTATTTTTATAGTAACTCAATCTGCTTTCCCGATTTTCACGTACGCGTAGTGAGACACGGTGCGTGTGCTAAAGGTCTATATTATAACTAGCTTACCACAACAAGCAGTGGCGCAACAACGTTCATGATAAAATCGCACTTCTTATGATATTTTTATCATGGTTCTGTTAGTGAATTTTTGATGGGTGAGGGATGCTGTTGTATAAATACTCATGCAAAAATGAAGTCTCTTTATGACAATATGTGTTACTTCTGAAAGTTCTGTTCATAGGTGATGGAGAAATGATATAGGAGAAGATCTTACAGAAATAACTGTGCGTTATTGCAATCAAGCTGGTTGGCGTAATATGCCTCGGATACGATCCATCAAAAGGCGGTAGACTGCATGATTTACAAGTTAATCGAAAATTTAAGGAGAAAGAAATCCTTAAGGCTTTTACGATTTCAAAACAACATGTAATGATTTCTATTTAAGTTTTAGGATACCGTTCAGTCTCAGCATGCCCACGCACGAATCGCCATAGTTACACTGGCCTCAAACAATTGAAACCTCTAACGCTGCCGCACCTTGCATATTCCGGATCTTGCTCCATCGGACTGTTTCCTGTTTCCCTAGCTCGAAACGTATATATAAGGCCATAATTACGACAATAATGGGGATGTGATTGCACGTGATCGCCGATGATGCCGTGCACAGTCGCTGGAATTCTTCTCCGATGAAATGCGCCGACATTGGCAGCTCTATGGAGATCGTCAATGTAACTAGGTCGAAAGATAAAATGGTGGATATGTGGTGAGACCCGTCAATTTAATTTCGCTTGTGATTTATTTATGAACTAATTCAAATAAAAAGGTAACGCAAAAGAGAACTTTTCAGCCCGCCCTTGTATATCGATGTTTCTGTCTGGTTTAGTGTCACGTTTAGTCTACTTTTAACCTTTCTCACGCGTCTTTTTGCATTGGTCTGATATATTAACATCCATCGCATTGTCCAGCACGGGTGAAAATCTTTTACACAGATAAGCTTGTCTATGGAGTCAGTATTATTAGAAAGATCTAGTTGCCTTTAGGCGGACAGTCTTCCGCTGAACGTTGCCCGGTAGAGTCGCTGGCTCCTTTCATTTCATTGTAATAGCTTGTCGTTTAAAGCGGCCTGGTGCTAACTACATAGGTTTTTGTCTCTCAGAAAACCTCTAAAAAAAAGTCTGCATTCCTTTTCTTTGATATCTTACCTTTTTAACTTCTTCGTATTAGACCATTTTTATCAAAGTTGTCTCATAAGAAGCATTGTTAGCAACCGACAGACGAATATGCGATAAAGTCAACCTTTTGCTTGTATTTCTTTAGCATCATTTCGCCTTAGGAGGAAGCGGCTTTATGACACTATAGTAACTGCTACGTGTTATTGCCTTACTATTGAACCAGAATATTGGACCGCACAATGTACTTTTTAGGGTAAATTCTCCACGGCTGCCGTTGGTTACCAGAGAATTATGAAAGCTATGAATCTGTGAAAACAAATGTAAATGTTGAAAATGTGAGTAAATATGTGAATGATTTGAATGAGTTTTATGCCATGTTTGATCACTATGATTTTATGAAAAAAACAAGATAATTTAAAACGGAAACTAAAATATCACGTCTCTGAAGAAATGACAATCCTTAAAATAAGTAAAGGTTGTGAAGGGGACAAGTCTGCTTACATAAATGTAAACAAACCCTGTGGAACTGATAAAATTAAAGGCAAAGTTCTTAAGACACGTGCCTATCAAATTGTCACCATATATTCACTTACATTTTTAATCTTTCACTTGAAACTAATACGATACCAAGGTTATGGATGGAGGACGGCAAGCATTGTCCCAATACCCAAAAATCTTTCATATCCTCTATAAATGACATAGGACAAATGACATTGGCCACTATAATCTTCAAATGCTTGGAAAAAATAATGCTTTCAAAACTTTTGCTCCAAGTGGGCCGACTACTACATTCATTTCAGTTTGTCTACAAAGCCGATAGGAGCATAAAAGATGCAGTTTCCATATTCATCAACGATCTCCTACAACATGAGGAAATCCCTAAAACATATGTCAAAGTACTTTTTATCGATTTTCCGAAAGCCTATAACACCACCCAACCACTTTTAATGATTGAAAAAACTACTTTTTCTTAAATTTTCCCCTCAGTTGGCCAACTTGATACTTGATTTCCTTACTGAGAGATTGCATTAAATATCTACCTTAAAATATCTAAAACTATAACTATCAACATTGGTGCGCCTTAGGGCTGTGTTTTATCTCCCGTTATAAATCTTTACCATTGATTTTAGAGCATCCTCTCCCAACTTCAACTTAAAAATAAATAAAATCTCAGACGACTCATCTGTTTAAGGTTTTATATATATGATTACGCCTATTTTGAAGAGGTAGACAGGTTCGCCATCTAATATGAAAACAATTTTCCTAAGGTGACTGTAACAAAAACAAAAGAACTTCTTGTTGATTACAAAAAAAAAATGTAGCGAAGTTCCACCCTTGTAAATGTATAACCAAAATGTTGATATTATTGATGTTTATAAATATTAGGAATGGTAATAAATGACAAACTTGACTGTAAATCCCACCTGGATGCAATGTACAAGCGAGAGCAAATCAGCGTTTGTCATTCTTGCGAAAGTTCAGATCATTTATTATAAGATGTGAGCTTCTTAAAAAAAATTTACATTGCTATTATTCAGGGTATTGACATTTGGGGTAACAGTTTTCAGAGGATCTATAACTGTGCAAGACAAGAATTTTTTTCACAAAATAGTTTTTAAAAAAGAGACAGATATAACACAATGCTATCTGCCATCATTTGACGAGCTCTATTCTGTCAAGGTTTTTAAAAAGAGCTTGGATATAATGGGAGACAAAATAATTCCAATCGCTCAGTATTGATAACAAAATATACCAAAGATCATAGCGCTTATTATCTACAAAATATAGGACTGAGAAATACAGGAAGTCATTTATTCCCACATTCATTAGGAAACTTCAATGAACAATGAAGTGCTGTCCATGTATATTTTACGTGACTCTTATCTTCACTACTAAACATGTATTTACGTACTAAAATCTTTAAGGCTATTTCTTACTGCTTATGTGATTTCTAAAAAAAAATATTATGCGTACATTCCTCTCTCCCTTATCCATGCCACTTCCTATCTCTAGATCTATCTTTCTCTTACAATACCTAAATATGATAAATTTATACATATATCATATATTTGTATCTATTCAAAAAGTTTTAATGCCGTTATGATTTTTATGCATTTTCCTGTATTTATCTTGGTACAATGACCTCCTGATTTATTTTTTTTATGTCGCGGCTGTGGAATTGGAGTGTTAAAGGATGACCGAACATAGTAGAATGATTGGGAATTATATCAATTTATGTACATATTTTGTATAACAAAACACGACCAATTAAATTTCGACGGTCACTAAAAAATAAAGTTTCATAGTTTAATTCATTCTTATGGCCACCAAACAAGATTTATAGGAGCGAATTCCACTGACACAGAGGAACAAGAAAAAAATGATACAAAAAAAAAGATTTGAAGAAAAAAAATAAAACCCAAACTGGCAGCTTAATTGATTTTTTCTTAAGCCTGCGCATACCTCCCCAGCTATGGGCGACCCAGTGATCGTTGGGCATGCTGGAACTTGGAAAAAGCAAGTTGAATAAGGCCGTGCGGCTTATAAGAAATAAAAGGATTAGATTTGCGTAAAACGTCCAATCTTACAGACGAAAAAGAAAAGGGGCAGGCAGAGGAAGTACTAGTAGTTTCTAGTTGCAGTAGCAGCAGCAGTAGTAGTAATTGTAGTAGTAGTAGTAGTAGTAGTAGTAGTAGT
>BMAT01008880.1:365600-386306 GCA_019649035.1 Elysia marginata
GAGAGAGAGAGAGAGAGAGCGAGATACAGAGACAGAAACAGACAGACCGAGACAAAGCAACCAATCTTTGACCATTGAAGGTTTTGGTTTATGCATAAGTTTCGGATTTTCTGCTTTGCAATGCGGCGCATTTTTTTCCCAGCAAACCTCAAAGCACATTTTATTTTCATAATATATTGTTTGTTATCATTGAACTTTACTACGAGTACCAGTACAATATGTCTATAGATGTTTAAACGCTTTAAGATGTCTATTCAAAACAAAATATTCCTGTTGATTCTACCGGAGCAAAAAATGAAATAAAATCATGGCTCCGGGATGCATGAAATGATGAAACATAATTTGTTCGCAAATTAATCGTTAACATTTTGATTTATGCATTATTGATGTCTGGGGTATCCCTCCGTATTTTATCTTTCAAAATATTTTCATGTACTTGTCAAACTTGCTACATTTGTCAAAAGAAATAAACAAGACATGAAGAGCGTGCAAGTATTGGTTGACTCTCCGCCAGACAATTTTTATGAAACAAAAAGAAAATACGAGGATATTGTCCGAGGTTTTCGAATGCCAAAGCAAATTAAATTTAAAGAGAGATGAACGAGCTTACATTTAACACCATGTACCTTGATAAGTGTGCCTTTCTAAAGGTTGTCTCTTTTAATATTCTTTTTTTTACTTTTTTTGCCGTTTATTGAAAGTCAGTTCGATAATAATGAAATAGGCTAGCCTTTTTACTCAATGCCAGTTGGCCATTAGTCGAACTTGCTATTTTTTCTCAAATTGTTGACCATTATAAAGCACTCATTTGAACGATAGTACAGACGGTACTAACGGTGCAATTAGTTTAAGTTTTAAAGATTACACTGCTAATAAACAGTCAGGCGTGTAAAAAAATTATCACAAAAAAAGAAAACTACCACAAGTAGCTGGTCCATGCCAACATCGTTTCCTTTTACGCCCCAGAAAATAAAGACCTTTATACAATTATGCTGAGAACAAATAACAGGTTGTTTCAAAGCTACATTTTTTAGACTTACTCCGCCGACCGCACCCCGCCTCTTGCAACACATGCATTTCATCTCATTTTGATTCATTTGTTTAGATATTATCATCGACTATTAAAGTAATATTGCAACAAAAACAGACCTCTCTCCACTTCTTTAGAAATCTCAAAGCGCTTTACATTAGGTATGAAAAGCGCACGCCGTGCATATATTATATTGAAACAAACCCAGAGCCTGAAGGAAAAAAAATGTAAACTGGAATTCTCAAAGACGATTCTGTTTATGACTTCAACATTTTCAACTACAGCTGTATCTCAAACAACTCACTGTCTTATTTAGCTGTGTTATAATTCAATCAGTAACTATACTACTACACTGAAGATTCCAAAATAACATCAGTTTTTACGCCCAATAAATCTCTGCGGGCATTGAGCTGAGTTGGTTGATACACCCGCGTTGAAAAGCTTAGCTTCGTGTATCATTGCTAGGAAACTGTCTAATGTTTAGTATTCGTAAAAAGTAATGTAAAATTATGAACTGCAACTGATGGCCACCGTGATGTTTATGCACCATGAAGAGAGAAATGCAGCGTTAGATCTAAACGTTGTGGCAATGGCTTCCTTCCTTTTACACCACTATAGCTTTAAGCCTCCAAAACAAAGAAGACATTCAGAATCTTGAAATTGAGGATTAAATTTTCTTGGTTGACTGAGAAAATGAGTAACACATGTAATATTTAGATCTAGAAAGCAGATATGATGGATTAATAACGGTATAGACTGAGTTCAGATTCAAAGTACATCAGGGTGTTTGTTTTACATATTTAGCAAGCAAGTTGCAAGTTATACTATACTGAACACTCCTCTCTGATTATAATATACCGACCAATAAAAAAAAGTCGATTTGCTGCTACAAAAAACCAGTTCTTTTTGTTTGGACTTCGTTTTTAAAAAGATAATACGAGACAAATCATCTTTTACCCAACTTATTTATCGAATGTAGCGTATAGAAAACATGAGGTGCTGTAGTATGTACGGCTGCCTTAATTTTAATACACGTTCGATAGGGCTTAATTCTTGTTTGTCTTTGTGACATAGAACTTTGTTATGTACTCACGTGCAAAAGAAAGTATACACTTTTCAACACAGAATATTTTCCATACTTCACCGATCGCCTTAATCGCTGTTATTTAACACTTTTGTCAATGGAAACATGCGAGGGTGTGATCACGAATTGTTTCCCCTGAATAATTTCTCACGGTTGACTCCTGAACACACGTGTTGATTGTGAATGAAACTGTAAACAATTTCCACTGATTCAGCGTATTAGCGTGACGTGTTTGCTACCCACAACTGGTATCACAACTTAATATATTATGAGTTTTTGCCATGGCGCGCATTTTTTTCAAACAACAGACCATCTTGAACTTCGAATTTCCCTGTTCTTAAATTAAGGACTGTCAAGCTGGTTGGGCGAGCGATTCAAAACTTACAAAGACGTTTTGTTGACCATGGTTTCACAAAAGAAAACTTTAAAAAAAGGAAACCCAGTGGTAATACCTGTGCGATTGATAGATCTATGCCGGTAGTCCATTGAAGAATTCGTTATCCAAGTTCTTCTCATGCTGCTCAAAACATCCATGGACACTACGCAGTCAATCGCCAAATGGTTTCGCGTCGTCCCAGTACCTACGGAATACGCGCAAGAGGTCATATGTGTATATAATTATGAATATATGTTCCGTCATAATTAAAAAAAACTTTTCAAAAGCGCTTGCCGAGCAAAATCTGTTTCTACCATCTTGCTTAGTCTTACTCACACAGATGGGCATTTCATAATTTATGAAGAGTACTGCCAAGTTGCCAACAGAAGTATTGTGTGGCTCTGTTAAACCCTCAGTCCAATCTTTATTTACAATACAATCATTAATAGATCACGATCGTAACATAGGGGTAACACCATATCTGAGTGCCCTAACTATAGTGTTCACGTACAAACAGCGCTCTGTGGTAATTGAGCGACTGTGGACACTGCCTGGCGTTTCAAGCGTATTTAAAATTTCATCTATAATAATCTTACTGGGAGGTGGGCGGGGGATTGTGTTAAATTTTATACATTTTTAAAGATATTTTTAAAATATCGGTTGAGTTCAACGGGTTATACATTGCCAGTTCCAACTTTGTTTTTAACACTAATTAAATATTTCCTACAAACGCAATGTTTTGAGTTAATCTTTGTCAACATTATTTATAATCAATCTAGAGTTTTAATTTTTGAATAGAGTTATAGATAAATTTCTTTAAACTCAGTTATAGAATCGTTTCCTTTACAGAACAAAAAGGCATAATTAATTTGTATACTTATATCAAGATAACGGCTCCATTTGTTTCTCGGTGATATCAAAAGGCAGTTCAGATACATTGCCGCACTTTAAAAGCTCGAATGTAAGTGGAGCGATTTTAAAGACAAAGCTGTCATGAGCGGGGAATAAAGAGATGGACATTTTAGAGACCGTTGACGATGTGACTTGAGCACCTTTTTTTGGAGCTCGTGAATGGACATTGACATGCCATGAAAATAGAATCAATTGTTCCGACTGATTCCAAAGGCCTCTCTTGACAAAATCCGCACGCCGTGTTACCTCACAGCCTCAGAGTCATCGGTGATAAGAGAGTGACAATGAGGCATGATTGTGACAACCGCTGGGGTTAGAAAATCCAGTGGTGCTGGCGACCCCCACCGCTTCCATCCCTCTGCACTCAGCCATTTTCCAATCTCATGATGTCCGTGTATAAGGAGAAAATCTAGTCTAGTAGTAAAGCTATTGATCAGCGGCATGACAGGGCTAATCGCTTGGAAGAAAGCAGCTAGAACTACAGGGCAATGATGTTTCCATGTTATCTACCCATTGTTCTCTGAGACATAATGGTTTTTACGTACAATGACAGGGTAATTTTTTTTTTTTTACCAATAGTTGAGTTAGTAAGAGAGACTCAGGAAAAAAAAAGAAAATATATCTGTGGATATTGTCTGTAAACAAGCCAGTAAAATGCATTGAAAGTATAATTGCATGAAAACCAAGTCCTGAACGATACAATAAAATAAATTTATCTGTTTAAAAAAATACAAACCTCCTTGGCATGAAAAGAGGGTCAACCACCTGTAAAGAAATAAAGAAAGCTTTAAGGGATAGTAAAAGCAATAGAGCAACAGGAGAGGTGGGGCAAATGCCCTTTCTATCTAGGCTCTTACGATTGATTTAGTCTTAATCATCTGATCATTTTGTAGGATGATTGGTGACTCAAAAAAGATTTTGTCAAACTTAGAGGCAATCAATCTCATATTCACAAGTCAGAGTGTTCGAGGAATGAAAGATCATGCGTAATTTTGTCATAGAGGTAGAATGTAACATAATTATTTTCGAAATTTCTTTGCAATATAATTAGAGCTTCTAATTGATTATGCACTACGTTTTCTCACAACTGTTTTTCTTAAGATTTAGAGCTTTTTTTAAGCAAAAAAAAAAGAGAAAATTGAACGATTTTTTTCGGACGCATCGGGAATAAATAAAGATGCTTCCATCACAACTTTCTTGAGCAAAAGATTGTTGTTTAGGAAATGATTTTCACCTGCACAAATCATTCGGACTCTCAACCAATCGTACATTGCCGCATTATAAAACGTCAAGTTATAAACATTTTTCATCGGCGGTATAAAGTTAACGTGCTATTTGACATATATAAACAAACCAAGTCATTTATATTGTGAAAGCCAAGGGAACTAGCCTTATTGACAACTGCACTTGAACAATTTGATTTTATCCTTGATTCAGCAGATGTATGGTCTTTATAGGGCTGGTTCCAGCATGTTGCAACATCCAGTTTCCTGCACCTGTGTTGCTAGGTGACTCCATTCAAATAAATTATCCAGACCAGCTCCTATGCGCAATGCTCCATATTTTCAGGATTCTTGAAAACGAATCAACTTAATTTATTGTACAAAACTTCATGACCGTTTATGGGATGCAGCATTATGTAATCAGCTTAGCTTGTTAAGGTTTGTTCTTACCGGTCGTTTGTGTCTTTGCGAATAGGATGAAAAATTTACGTTAAACGCACTATGATTAAGGTAAAAAATGAAAATAGAATGTGAATAGTTCAGTCTCCAAGTTATTGACTTATTTTTTTCTCATGGAAGTCTAAAGTGTTTAATATAAACTCAACTGTTTGATAAATTGCGTTGCTTTCTAAGAGCCTGCACACTTAGCTAGCTATCGGAGGCGTCAGCGTGTTAATTAAAACTCTGTGTTTGTAACAAATCATGGTCATATTTAAGCCAGCACTAACCTTGTATTTAGATTGGTTCAACTTCTAGACTTATTATTTTTAGGTCCGCTAGCCCTAGTTGTAAGGTCCAATTTGATGTGAACCTTACATAAAAGTGGATTAAGATTTTCAAATAAAACGCTCAACATTTTAAATGCTTAAAACTCTAGACGTCTCGTTATTTTGACTACATATTACCTCTGGTTGCGTCATTAGCAACGCCTAACCTTTGCGTTAGTTTTAAAAGTTTTGAACAGTTTAAAAGAAAAGGTTTAGAGTACCTAAGTAAAGTAATGTCTTCTTAAAACCTATGTTGTTTGCCTTATTTCTTGTCGACATCCGCAAGAAGATTGATGTAAACAGCCTTTGAAGGCCTGGTTACGTTGTAGTTCTTTTAATTAGGTTTTCTTCTTTCAAGGTCCAAGTGCACATCAGTACCATCGTGCTGGCTACCACTCCAGGCATACAAATGTAAAAGGCTTTAAAACAATAGACAGCTTCGACTTAAACTTAATATCATGCCAACTGAAGGAAAAGACATTTTTGCAAGAAATAATTTAATAGGTCAATTTGTTTGTCTTCTTTTACAGAAACATACTGATGTAATAATGTGAAAGGTTGCCTACGTATCTCTTCTTAGGTTCACCAGGAATCTGTGAACTGTAAATTTTCATTTTCGGCTTACCCTGTATCCATTAACACCACCGTGTTTGAAACATTTTATCTTATTTACTTTTTAAAGTTTGACTTCTCAATCTTTTATCCTCTTAATTATGTCCTTTATCTTTGCCTCTCTGCGTTATTTTCTCCTGTGACTCTTTTTTGCTCTTCGCTCCTTCATAATAAATTCATAATAGTTGACAAGCTAAATGATTCTTTCTTTTGGATTCCTTTTTCAGAGTCTAAAAAGAATATAAAAGCTCAAAACCAAAGTATTCTATAATTCCTCAGGCACGTAATATTTTCAGTCTTTAATCACATTCAGACGACCTGAAATTTTAAAAAAGGAAAGCCTATTAACACGATAAATAGGCTAGAAAAAGCAGGTCTTTAGCTCATCTTTGCCTAATATCGGTCAACTAAAGACGTGTTTATAGGTTGAGCCTTGTCATTGCTTTCCCTTTTTGTTATGTTTACTGTAGCAACGGCGTCACTTTATCTTTACGGTTCATACGATCCTTTGGATTTTTTTACGGAAAAGAACAATATTTTTAAGGATTCCAGCTTTTAAAACGTCATAGTTACTCTTATTCTCGTTACATTAATTACCATAGCAGTATTTTCTTCTTCTATTTATATCATTTATATTTTTTTTCAATAAGAAGATATTTTGGGTGCTTTTCTAGGTTTTTTTTGTCTGTAACGATATTGCTACACGGATTTTTATATTCTTTTGTTCTCGTAATCAACATCACTTTCTCTCTGTCTGTCTGTCTGTCTCTCTCTCTCCCCCCCTCTTTCTCTTTGTAAAAATCTCCCAGCCAATTGTATGAGTTTTTAAAACTACAATTATTCAAATAGCTGCTAGGTATTGCCGCGAAAATGGTTACAGTTTTCTCTTAAACTCTATTTTTTGTTTACGTGCAAGAATGTTAGAGGTTTCTATCTCTTTGTAAAGAAGCCCGACTTTGCACACATGTCTTCACACATCTCACTAACTTCATCGTATTCAAGCAGCCAGTGTCAAGTAGATAACATATAAAATGATTAAATTAAGAACAGCTTTAAAAGAGCGCGGAACTTCTCCCTCCCGACTTACCTAAAGCGTGAGATGATACTTATTTATTATTTTCAAACAATACTTAAAACGTGAACAAATTGTCCAAGACAATTATATTTTACAAAATTGAGAAACAGGATAAATCTGTTATTGATATAGCCCATGCGGTCATCAAATTAAAAAGAAAAAGTCTAGCGGACTGGCTACAAAACGTGTGATCTCTGGCATTGCTGTGCGAGAGTTAAAAGTTGTTTTGTCGCTTTCCTGTGCGAGAGTTAAAAGTTAATTTGTAGCTTTGCTGTGCGAGAGTTAAAAGTTGATTTGTCGCTTTGCTGTGCGAGAGTTAAGAGTTGATTTGTTGCTTTGCTGTGCGAGAATTAAAAGTTGATTTATCGCTTTGCTGTGCGAGAATTAAAAGTTGATTTGTTGCTTTGCTGTGCGAGAGTGAAAAGTTGATCTTTCGCTTTGCTGTGCGAGAGTTAAAGTTCGTCTCTCATATTGCTTTGTGAGAGTTAAAAGTTGATCTATCGCTTTGCTTTGCGGGAGTTAAAGTTCGTCTCTCATACTGCTTTGTGAGAATTAAAAGTTGATCTATCGCTTTGCTATGCGGGAGTTAAAAGTTGATATCTCGCTTTGTTGTGCGAGAGTTAAAAGTTGATCTTTCATACTGTTGTGCGAGAGTTAAAAGTTGATCTTCCATATTATTGTGCGAGAGTTAAAAGTTGATCTTTCATATTGCTGTGCGAGAGTTAAAAGTTTATATCTCGCATGCTCTGTGAGAGTTCAAAGATCTTAACAAAACTTAGTAGACAAATTAATGTGCTAATGGGCTTTGCTTGAGCTCAAACCTCGTTATACACAACGTTAAGGTTTGACGTCCAATTATTTTTTGTTCACCTTGGACTGATTTTAAATCAAGAAAAAAGAAGAGGTAACCATGCTTTAACAGTTCATAGTGTTTGTCGTGAAAGTTCCTCCCTGTTTCTTGACTTTTCTTGGCATCCCTCAGTGTAACAGCCAACATTTCTGGTGTTACTTGTCGATTACATTGTACAAATCTGTCTAAATGTTTGTTGTTGCATTTTCACTACTCTCTATCTGCTAAGCTTGTCCTTTTCTTTCTTGCAAGCAATGCAAATGAGTCGGATATCGCAATTTTGGCACTAGAAGCGCTGGCATTTAGAACAATAAATTTCTCTTGTTTTCCAAAGGTTTGGAAGTGCTTGAAAGCCTCAAAATTTTATGAAAAGATGTTAGAGCTAAAAATAAAAAAAAAGAACTCTCGAAAGGAAATTTATCAATTTGAATTTAATTAAAATTTTCAGAGATCCGACCCATGCGGAGTAGTTACGAGAGATTTTTCTTTCTACTTCTCTTCCTTTTTCCCTCTCTCTTCTCTCTCTTTCGCTTTCTTATCATTTATCTTCCACACCCATTGTACCAGCTATTTCACGGAAAGCTTTTGATTCCTTGAAAGAGAATGGTAATATTCAAACCATCTATCTATCTATATTAATGCGCTCACTCATTCGCCAGTCTCCCACAGACACGCGCCCACATCCTCACTTTGTCATAATTACTGTCTCCCTATCGAGTACTCGCTCGATTCTAGGGTGGGGTTTTTCGATTGATCCCTGAAAGGCTGGCTTATCCCAGCGCCGTTAGAGCAGACACGGCGTCTTCATCTTGCCGGCGACCATCACCATCCGCAGTGTCCGCAGCGACTGCGACTGCTCTGTCTCCTAAGTCTCAAGTGGCGTCGCGCCATCAACGACATGATTCAGTGGCAAAGAAAATGTGACACGTACCAAGACTTGGTAGTCGCTACGCCAAGTGAGCAGTCGCAAAGCTTTGTCCAGTCGCCGCGGTGGTGGTTAGCCTCGCTCCGTTGTCTCTTTCTCTGCTAGATGAGATGATAAATTGAAAGTTAGAGAGATGATTGTGTAAAGCAGCATAGGTAAACTTGAGCAATGTTTGCAATATAAATTAGATTTGTTCCGGTTTCGTTTCCATGCTTTAGGAAAATTGTGAGATTCTTTGTTTATTTGTTATCACTAGACACGAGGACTATTCTAAAGTTGAGCCGTATATATGTATACATGCGAGAATTTTCTTAAACAAGCCAAAACATTCATTGGATTAACATTTCTTTCAGAAACAATAGGATTTGCCGGTGTTTTTGTGTTCAATTCTAGCGACTTATAAGATGACAATTATGTCAGAGATATAAAGACTAATTCATTTGGGCCTTCATATTAAAGCAATTTTTGGAGGGAAATATTAATCTAATTCATAGAGTCTTAAAGTAAGCAATCATTTGTAGGCAAAATGCAAAGCTCATTTACACGAGTGTTAAAATTATCGGTTTTTTTTTAATAGAAAAACATTTCTATTAGAATAATCTGAAACAATAATTCTCATACATGCGACGTCTTTTGTTTTTAGAATCCAGATAAGATAAGCATTAAAATTTTAAAAATCTGTGAGTCCAATTAGCTTATGTGAAACCGAGTTTATTATATAAATATCTATGATATATTTTTTGCTTTCATGTTTTTTTTTAATTGGCATAACTTTTGTCTTAAAGGTTACTGGACATTGAGTAGTCACAACCAAAGAGGATATTACCTTGTATGTGAAATTCTCTGAAATTGACTAAAGGCCTTCATAAGTTTTTGCAAGGAACGCCTGAAGTGATACAGATAATTTTTTCAAACATTTCCCTTTACCACGCTTTTCTTATACCATATAATTGTTTTAGGAATAATTGAAATATTGATAGCAATATAAAAATAACTGATTTTTAAAAAATGTTTTGGTAGCTAAGTGTTTGAACCGTTTTTGAAAACATGGTGCCGTAATAGGTGAAACATTATTTGGAATATTTTCCGTTTTTCTTTTCAAATCGTCAATAATCATTTCTAATAACCAAATTGCTAGTACCAGTGATTTAAAAAAAATTAACGAGCAGGCCTTGATTGAATCTTTTCATTGTAAACTTGTCGAGCTTAAAAAAAAGCCTCTAGATTTTTGAAGTCTCACAAACCTGTGCAAAAAATCAAATTTAACTCTAAGAACCCTTGGCCTCCATGCTATCTCTTTGCATAAGCTTACAGTACGAGAAAATACTCTAATACGTACTAGCGTTTTGCAGTCAGTCATATTCATGAATTTATTTTGGTGGTTTTCCTTCCAATTTAGTTTTGTTCAAACATTACTGAAAGGTTTTTTTTAAACTTCTGAACTTCATTAACTTTTATCAATTAGGTATTGAAAGCAAAGTGTTACTTACTCCGTTTTTATTGAAACAGGGGTGACTTTACTCTTTTTTGTTACAGTTAAACCCAAGGAAAGCTAATCAGTGTAAAGTATGTTGCATTGTTTTTCTTTAAATACGTTATTAGAAAGTCTCCTTATGTTTAACTTTTTGCTATGAATTAGATTTGACACTCATTTTTCCCTTTTCACTGTTGGACCTTGAGACGTACGCATAATGTACACTGTGAAAATCATCGTGTTCCTTGTAAAACAAACATTTTTCCTCACGAGAGCTGTGCTCTTGCTTTGCCTGTTTGGCTCCAAGCGGTGCCTGGCGCTGGTTCGGAGAAACTTGTGACTGAAATTACCAAGACCAACTGCACCATTTTATGTTCGCATGTACAGTGACAGAAAGGGCCGAAGGAGTACTGCGCCACCTGGCCTTGTTGAGCAACACAAATTGCCAGGAATAACTGCAATGTCAGTGTCACTGTGAAATGACAGAAATTGCCAGGAATAAGTGCAATGTCAATGCCAAATGACAGAAATTGCCAGAAATAACTGTCAGTGTGAAATGACGGAACTGGCCTGCGGCTGTGCATTTTCCTTGTAAAGTAATAGAAAATCACAGGAAGTATTAGCACTGTCAATGTAAAAACACACATACATACACCTAAAAACGACTGAAAATTCAACAGATTTACCTTGTGATGATCTAGTCTAAAATTCACAAATTTCATCTTAAATTACTTTAAAAGCAATGTTTCAAATATGTTGAGCAAATTGGTGTTGGTTGAATAACGTTTTCTTTTAAAAAAAATAGCTTAGGATAGAGAATACAGCACAGACAAATTTGAGTAAAGAGAACAAAGATGAAAAGTGACAATTTTGTGGAACTCAGCTTTTCCTGCTGTTCTTACTTTATAAAACGAGTAAATTTTGAGGCTGTTAGTGGTATAATCAATTTTGCCGAACAATTCTTAACATCTTAATAAATTTGTGTACGTTAATACAACTTCATTCGTCCTGAGATTGATGCTTTGAAATGTGCATTTTGGTAGAAAGGTAGGATACACAAGGCCATCAAAAGTTTCTGACTGAGTTCCGTGAAATAGTAGGGTAATAATCTTAAAGCAAAAGCAAATTTGCTTTGGAATATGCAACTAGCACAAGCACAACGGCTGTGCCCATTGAGAAGCATTTGTCAATTTTTGCTGCTCCCTTTTCCTTCACTTTTCTCAGATACTGTCCTTGTGTTGCTCTTTTGTAACACTCGAAGTTTAGCATTCTGATCTTTATTAAATTAACACTGTTATTTGTTCCGCTTGACCGGTACCAAGAAACGAATACGTTAGGATGGTTTTAATCGGTCTCTAGTCACGACCACCAATACCTTTTTCAATACTGTACAAACTATTGAAGGCCTGAATTGATTCATGGATTTCTCTAAGCTTCACTGCTATTACAATATCTTTGCACTTGTATATGACCAGCTGTGGTTATTTACAAGTAGCTGCTGTATAGGTATATTAAGCTGTAAATATTTGACTCGTATCGATATTAATGGGAATCAAATATTGATGTATTTATAACGCAACCGATCACCAAGGTAATCCTCGATTAACCGGAACAAAGCGTGGGAGATGTTAGTGAGTATAAAATTTATATAGGCCTAACACCAGCCGTGGCCATTCTTTCCAGGTCAATGCTTTAGAATTTGTCCATTTCATGACCCTCAAAAGTTTTTGCACTTCCTTATTCCTTCAGTTTATGACTTCTGTTTCTTTTATCTCGTTCTTTTTCCTTTTTTTTCCTCTTTTTCTATGCATCTAGAGTTTATGCTAGTCTCAAAAAGTTGTTTTCTCTTTTATTGTTGGGGAAAAAAACAACAACAAAAAGAAATCTAGCATTGGCGCTAAGATTCGATTCCCGAGTCACGCCTTGCCTAACAACTCGATGCGACAAGTAGTTAGTCCCAACGTCAAACCGTTCAAGGATCGTTATCGAGAGCTGTGTTCGTCACGACACCGGCAGCAGCCCCAAGTCTCGGTCTCCCATCAGTAGTCGATAGCTCTTTGCTTGCTGAGCGGCGCCATCAGCGGTAAAGGACATG
Organism: Elysia marginata; assembly: GCA_019649035.1. Classification (NCBI taxonomy): domain Eukaryota; kingdom Metazoa; phylum Mollusca; class Gastropoda; family Plakobranchidae; genus Elysia; species Elysia marginata. The sequence goes on from BMAT01008880.1 coordinate 378,024, forward strand.
CGCTATGTTCAGCTTCTCCTTGAGCTTTTTGCCGGGTAATTTTCTGAATATTAACCGATTTTATACAGCACACACCCCGTGCCTAACGATGCACGTTCGGGTTATTACAGCTAAACAAATAATTCTTGTAGGTTCTGAGTTCTAAATGACTACATGACATGCACATACGTTGCAAGGGGAGACAAAATGTAGAGCTGTGAGCGGATAGTCAAGGTTATCGGCTTTGAAATTGTATTATAAGATGAAAAACTCAATGCGGCAGTTTTTGAGAAGATTTTTTCTTGTCTGTAAAAGTGGGATATAAAAATAGATTGCAAGCGAGTACATCTTAACCGTAACGCGTATTTTTAAAAAAAATACAAAGCTGTTATCTTCGAAGAAAATACAAAACGTTTCCAAGTGACATTAGATTAGCCTGACTGAGCTTTCCAATTTCTCATTTTAGGGAGAAGAAGGGGGGAGGGTGGGGGTCACAAAATTCAACCCAGCAACTCTGGCGGGGAGGGGGGTAAAAAATTAATTTGATTTTACCATAAGTCGTTATAGCTTTTTCTACTGCTTTATTCCTTCTATAATTTTAGTGAAATCAGCAATAATATGCCCAATAGGAAAGTCATAGTATATTTTTATAGCAATAGCGGACAAAAGAAATAAGCAAAACTCAGCATCTCTGCAGAGATATAAACATTCTAAAAAGCAGTTCTTATAAGTGGATAAGGTAGGTTCAAATTTCCAAACGCAATTTTCTCAAAAGTAGGAAAGTGGAGATGGAATAATTCAATAAACAGTTCTCAGACGACGATGTATACAGCTATTTCTTCTTTACTTTATCATATTGATCGGATCAAATACATTGGAAAACGCTTGGCATTTATTTCGTTCAATCTTTGATAATTTTAAATTACCCTAACTAATGGCCACTTTCTTTCAAGGCATATTTTTTTGCCGGATCGAAACTTAACTTGGTGGAGCGCAAAATTTATGCTGTTGATTGGAACGTGTAGAACATGTTTGTCTTTTTATGTGATCTCTAGATTTAGAAAGATTTTAGGCGTAGGAGTTGATATGTCAAGGATTTGATCAACGAAAGACTTATTTTAACTTAAACATTTCTTATAGCGATAAAATTGTACATATTTGTTTAGCGTTCTTATATTAGGCAGCAAAATTAAGCGGTATGAAATATTGTAATGGTAAGTTTACCCCTGGTCAAATTTTTCTTGTTTTAACAGCTTTTACTGTAACATATTATGTGGGGGAACTCTGAGCAGCATGGGTATATACGAGGAATAATCAGTAACTCTGTCGATCATTACCACGGAAGAGAGATTCCATAACTAACTATGAGTAATCAGTATATTTATCGATCACCTCAGTTATATATCATGAAGTATCACAGAATCATTAATTAACTCGTACCCAAAGATGATTGCACTTTCATAGATGAATCGCAATATTATTCCCGATCGATTAGTCGAAGGTTATTTTGAAAAAATCGCTTTAAAAGAGCGCACGAGAGAGTAAACATGGAAAAGGTGAAGGGTGATTGTTTGGTAGGTGTTTTTATAGAGCCTGTTTACTTACATAGATCCACAAGATGAACTGGAATATGATCTCACGTGCACGTTCATTCGATAGAGTATTTAAACTCATTTCTTACTGAACCTGCGATGCGGTATATATTCACCAACAAAGTCCCCTGCGCTTCAAAACAAAAGTCAATAGGTCATAGATGAACATCCTGATGACAATAGTAGTGGTGTTTTAAAAGAGAAGAAGAAGAAGAAGAAGAAGAAGAAGAAGAAGAAGAAGAAGAAGAAGAAAAGATGACGCGTACTCTATCTATTCATAAACCGCACGTAGACTGTATGGTTTTGAAGATTATCATGTTGAGTTTGTTTTTTCTATTGGACAATTGAAGGCCGTAAATTTCTTAGACATTTTAAAAACTGATTCCTCAAAGTACCATGGCAATAAATGAAAAGTAAGATGGGAAAAAGGCAAGTTTATCACAGAAACTACTTCAATGTCTCTTTACGACAACCATTCAGAATTAAGAATAGAAAAGCTACTTTTCTACACAGTGTTTATTTTTTTAATAACGAAAAACGAAGCAAACTATGTCTTTGAACTGTGGTTTGGGTCGGCAAAAATCAATAGCGCCCCACGATAACATCAAGAAAGGAGCTACCACATAATTTTAATCTTGGTTGACATACTCAAAGGATGTCATCCTCTGTAACAATCTCAATCCGGATCTTTGTTATGTTCGACTGAAAAGAAGTGATTATTTTTCTCGGTTTGTCCTCGACCGTTCGAGTGATGGTTTAAGTTGTTCAGTTTCAATGATTGGTTTCTTATTACTCCCCTTACCTGCTTTGCATGTATAATATTAGGCAACGCTGTTAATGAATATTTCCACACATTGTCCTTCCCTGTCCTAAAATCTCAGTGTCATGTCATGCAGGCCTATGTTATTTTTTTTGTACATTTTGGTAGTATGGCGTGACGCTCTAAATTAAGTGAATAAAACACAACTTTTTGAAACGGACGTCTCTTGGTTTTGCATTTTGTGCTGAGCAGTTTACTGGCGGGGCCGCGAAGCAGCGCCCTTAGCCTAAAAATTTGCTCAGGTTTATGGAAAAATTTAATTAAAGAGAAAAGTCTTATAAAACTAATACAATAAATAATTTAACATAATTATTATTCACCCTGGATTGTAGAAAATGATTATTATGCTCATCGGGAATCCCATACCATCGTTGAACTCACATTTGGTATAAATATAACTAAGATAAATATTTCGAATTTACACTGATCTACTTAACGAGACAGAATGAAAGCGCACCACCACATGAATATTAGTATTGCTCTGTTATCATGCAAGGAAGCCTTTTGCAGCAGGTGGCACAGACAAACCGCAATACTTTCGGTTTTAGACTTCTCATTGACAGCCAAACACCAGATCTCGTTTTCCAGAGACATTTCGTCATGTTATGGTGCATCTTAATCCTCCTCACATGAGCTTTTAGGATACAAGGTAACAACACTTAAGAATGACCACAAGTCAGTTGATGAACCGAATTGAGGGAACCATAAGTTTGAAGTAACCAAAGACAAGGGAGAAAACTTTTGTGGCGAGTGGCAGTCTCGGTTAGAGCGCTTGCAACACATCCAGCATTCGATTTAAACCTGTTGAAATGGGCTTTATGATTATCAGCTCGATAGATTTCACGACTTCTTTTTTCCCGAAGAGAAAATATAATGGCATAAGTGCGGCGAGATGTCTCTGCAAATATATCGCGAGAGCACAAGGTTTAAGAGAAAAGGATTGTCACTTTGAACAAGTTTCTCTGACTGACTTTGAAATGAAATCTCACCGAGGTATTGGCATATCCCATCGTGTCATCTGGTTGACTTCATTCACCCTGCCTATGATAGAGACAAGAAAACGCTTATCAGGAGCGAAGGTGAAGAAGCTAAATGGCAAGAAGCACTTCTTCTTCCTAATCTTTTGACAATGAAGCCTGACTGACAAAGAGACAATGCTGTATTCCTTCGTCAAGACAGTACTCAGCTATGCGGATCGACGAAAGCAAGCTAGTACTTACAGCGGTCTGCGGCTATGAAATTCTATCCTATTTAGTCTTCTTCCGTATTGGCATCTTCTGACTATATATTTACAAACATAAAAAGCTAGCTCAAAAGGAAACAGTTAAACTCTCTGAAGAAGGGGGAAATGTAACGAAGATAAATTAAACAAGTAAAGTAAGATGCGATGTGAAATCGCCGACGCTTTGTCAAATTCAAACAGCCGTGTGCGTTGTTTGCAATTTTATCTATGTGGAAAAACTAAAATCTACCTTTGCATAAAACATCCCTCAGATTATTTCTTTACGTTCAGGATGAAAACTTTTTGGTCTTCCGTTGTATAGGGCCTGTTATTTCGGTATCCAAAAGTCTCCCACAACATTCTCGGTACTCCATCAATTGCATTTTTTACATTTTCTAAGTGCGGCTCATCTGATGCCAGGAAGCAAAACAAGGTCGAGGTGCAGACCATGTTTTAATATCTATTACGTGCTAGGACTCCGCGTTATCACAGCTGTCCTGGTTCTGTTGAGCTCCATGAAAGAGTTTTTGTTGGTTTTGAACCATTAATGAACTTTCCGGCTTTTAGGATGTTATGACTATTCAAGAGCCTGCTAAGAAATTTATTTTTGAGGATTTTCATTCATAAATTACCTATCACAATGATAGTCTAAATGAATTGTATCCCGTTGAGCTTACTTTCTCTTTAAAACCATTAAGCCAAAGTCATTATCATGGACAACCAGAAGACATTGTTTATTTCAAATTATTATGATAGCTTGCATTCCATGTAGATGGAACAAAGCCTTCTTAAAATGTTAGACTGCAACACGCCCCCTCTACAGTCTAATATGATACTCAATAAACAAACTCATGGCTCTTACACTTTATAGCGATGCAAGTCAAGGCTGATGTTGTAGAAGTTCTGATTTTAGTACACATTACAATTTTAAAGCCCCACAAGCAGTTTTGGATAGCAGGTTTTTAATCTGTGATCAAGTAAGTAGAGAAACACCGAGGCTTGACTGTCTCTTCCAAGTTAAATGTAGAGATAATGTTATTTCATTTAAGACCTCTTTCTAACTTTCCCTTGAACAGAACTTAGAAAAAGGTTTTGATAAGGAAATTTTTCGAAAAAAAAAACCCTCAATTTTTCGAGAATTGAAATTGCTACCTTTCCGTCTGATTTTAAAGATACGTGTCACTTATTTGACGGGCCCATGGCCTGTGCACGTTTGGTTATTTTTTAGTAAATTGCTCACGCTGTATCACCTTCTCCCTCCCTCTCTCTCTCTCTCTCTCTCTCTCTCTCTCTCTCTCTCTCTCTCTCTTTCTCTCTCATTTTTGTGTTCTTTTTGACATCTTTTCAATCTTTTCCTGTGTGCATTCAAATTTTAATAGTTCCTTCTGTTTTAATTGATTTCTATGGTTGTAAAACGAACTTCTAATTTCCTTTCTATTATTTATCGGCCTCTCGAACATTCTAACCGTCCTCATCTTAAATTTCTTTCTGAATGCCCATGCCTCTTGTTGTCTTGTTCTTTATACGTGTACAATTTCCCCTTTTGGTCTCTTTTGCCTCTCTCTTCAACGTTCACCTTTAACTTTAAACCACCATTGTGAAATGACAAAGGAACCGCACTTAAGACCACGCATTTCGTTATGAATAGTTAATGTAGGAGTGCAAAACAAAGCTTAAGATGTTAGCTCATTCAATAAGAAAATCTCGAAAACAGATCTATAAAGCGAAGAAAATAGAGAAACAAAAATGTTTGTCCTTCGAGAAAGCGAATACCGTACTTTTCATATGTATTTTAAATCCGTTACCTTTTAAATTCCTCAAATCTGTCAACACCAGTTTGCACTATGTAGAAATAAGAACTTGTTTTGTGAAAAAAATTCAGACCTTTTAGTGTGTGACGATAAGAATGAGATAACTCCTTCTCTTAATGTAAAATCCACAACTTTGCATTACTTTTCAACAAAACGAGTAGGATATAAGCTATAAATTAATTTTATATCGTTATTTGTTGTAGCAATGTTTTGCTACAGTCAGTTTATACTTATTGTCTACCACACTAATAGGATGAGGAAGCTGAAAATTCAATAGGTTTAAGTTCAGTGCCTTTCATTTACCCATTTCGTTACGTCAAAACAAAGTCCATTTTAGCTTACAAGCCTACTAGTTTTAAGCCAAAATGTTTGCGATTTAGTGGATTATGTCAAAACAAGCAAAGAAGCACTATTATTATTTCTATTATTATCAATGATTTTCCAAATCTGGTTCTTTTAATAAACAGATTAATGTCAGACGAGGAAGTTGTGTGTCGTCTGTCTTCTCATTTGTAAAAAACTGGGAAATTTGATAGAGCAGGGTGTTCGTAGTTCTTGCATTTCGGCACAAGTGATGCTGTTGAAGTGGATGAATGTTACAGCACATAGTATTGCCCCTTCACCTGTTCCACAAGCCTGCTCAGTGTGTTGAACTTTACTTTGACATTCATGGTAAAACTTTGGAGAAAGGAATATTTCTTCAATACCAATTTTAAAACCTTTGGTTCCACTGTGCGGGTACTTCCCAAGATCAACGTCTAAGATCGAAGACCTCCCTAGTGCCTAACATGATCAACGCGGCTGTCGTCGCCCTGTCGATTGTTGGACAGGAGGTAAGCTTCTTGTAGTCAATCAAAAATCTGACTTCTTATTTACTAATAGTTATACTAATATTTAATATTTACTAATAGCTCACAACGATCTTAAAATACTATGCTCATTTCTTTGAATTCGCACCACGTCCCTCACCCACATTGTAAAATTATTTTCAGCGAAATAACTTGGTCGATACGGCGTTAATCCTTATGATGATAGGTGCTTTTTAATTGCTTACCTGTTTTCTACTATTTTTAGTATCTCCCATCTGTCTGTCGAAGGTATTTCTGTTATTCTTTTATGCTTGAGCGATCAGTCGATAAATCAAGGAAGTCACAAGTCTAAGGACAAGGCCTTTTGATTTGAACCGATTTCTATTTTCACTTTCATCAAGCCCAGCCGTGACAATAGAGCGCATTGGAGCGAAAAAGACAGCCACGATGTATCCTTTATCTTTGATAATTAGTTTAAGATAGAGAGAGGAATTAGAGAGAGTCGAAGAGAATCATGATGATCTTACATTTCGATGCAGGTGTTATCTCACCCCTAAGCCTTGGTGTGGACATACGAGGCACCAATTTAGCGAGTTTTTTTAAGTCTACCCACAAGAGGCCGTATGTCAAAATTGCAGTAACTTTTAGTATTAATACTGTAGTGACCATTTCCTCTGTAAAGATATCCCTTCAAGACAGACATAGCTTTAGCAGCCAACTTTCGTACATTGCCAGGCGAACGCGAAAGCGCTTCCCTCGCCCCTGGTCTCTCATTTTTCTCTTGTTGAGCGTAAAGTATCGGTTTAGTAGTCATCATTAGTTACTCCGAAGCTTGTGTGGGAAGTAATTAAACTGACTATCTGCGCTACTCAATCATTTGCATGGATACAACCTTTGGTGAAGTTGCATAAGATATTTTAGAATCACATCACTTAAAATAGTGTAAACAATAAATTTTTATAGAAAGCATGGTAGGGCGTTACCTCAAGTTAAAGAAAAAAAAATCAAGTTTTCAGTTACCATGTATGTGATCAGTTGTCGTATTGACTGAATTAGATCAATAATTAGACTACTCTAGCCTAAGCGAGGAAATGTTATCATTTCCCTATTCAGGCATTTTGTGAAGTCTACGTTGACCTTCCTTTCAAGCTCTCTCGGGCTACATGCGGTCTAGAGCAGCTTGAATATTTGACAGGATTTAAGCTTATGTAAATTTGCTTTAAACGTTTCATATTGAAACGTTCTGCTATTCGCAGTTTGTTTTATATGCTTTGGTTTTCTCTGACAATCAAGACCATAAAGCTATCTTTTACTAACAAAACACAGAACTTAGGTCGTTAAGCTTTGAAGAGACTACACAACTACTCCGACCCATAAACCGACACAGTGTTCTCATGACGAAATTCAAATCAGCAGACGATGAAAAGGTAATAAGAAAGTTATTAAAACGAATCTGGAACTCCGAAACTTATTTTGAATATTACCAGGGCATAAAGGTACATATACGTTGCGTTGAAGAAAATGTAATCAAATCTACTACATCTAATGAGCAGTAGCAAATCCATAAAATTCTACATCTTTATAATTATGTTTCACAAGCATCGTAAAAACTGATTTAAAATATTTTCCAGAGTTGCGCCCTCTACACTGGTGATTCTGGACTCTGGATAGGTCTGTGGTTTCGAGTCCTGCTTTTGGCAGGTCGAAGTTCAGTCTTGGAGAAAAGATATTTGCACAAATTCCTTCGCCCCCCCCCCCTTAAGCGTTAAAGCAGTACCCGACTATACTATACACTATACAGTGGGGGATCTTTTCAGTATGTTCGAGTAATCCGTTTTTTTGCTCCTCTGTGAGTTAAGAAGGTCATTCGGCCGGCAATGGCATGTCGACGGACCTATTGATGGATTAGGCTCTATATAAAAACACTCTTTACTTAACTTTAACTTAAAAAAGAGCCTTTCCTCAAATCATTTTTCTATAGCTAAATGGTGGTGTGTTCTCGGCTTTCATGGTTTTTTTTTAGATCTTCCCAATGGCGTCAGTTACTCGC
>BMAT01008880.1:391776-403750 GCA_019649035.1 Elysia marginata
AGGAGCATGGTGTGTACGCAGGCGGAAAATAATTACTTGATCTCTTAAACCTGTAATTTCAGTAAGGATTTAAATAATTCTTTTATATTGCTTTTGCAACATCTATTAGAAGTGATTAAAATATGATGAATTAATGAATAACTTCACCATGGATAATGGGTCAGCTTACAAGATAACTGAACTATCCGAATTGACAACGCTTACAATAATTTGTACCCGTCAATGTGGCTTGTTTTGTTCCTTATTTTACCTGATGGCATACAAGTATGGTCTTTCGGTGTTATAAGCTTGAAAAAAACAATAATAAAGGCTCTAAACCACCTCTGTCTAAAAACTAGCTATACACAACTTGGAAGTATGAGAAAACATGGTTAGACCATACACACTTACCTTGTGAAGTTGTTTTTGGCAGAGTGTTAGGGAGAGACAAAAGAGCACAGGGCTATTAGTTGCTTGGATCTTTACGTCTCTTTTCAACTACAAGGTTATCAGAGACGGTGCTTGGGACAATTGAAAGCGTGCTGCTACACTGTCATTTAAGGAACGCTTGCACACACCACACCCAGTCACATTATCCTGACACCGGGCCGACCAGACTTAGCACGAAATCTATGCACTGGGCGGATTAGCTGCTAATACCAATTTTAAAGTCCTTCGTTTAACTCGGCAGGGGATCGAACCACGCACCTTTCTATCTCTGAGCGAGTGTCTTACCGCTAGGCCACAGAGCCGGTATTAGTGAAGGAGAGACAAAAGAGCACGGGGTTATTGGATAAGGAGAGACACAAGAGCACAGGACTATTGCGAGTCTTGCACTATAAGGCCGAGGAAGCACTTATATTTTAGCGTTAAGCTGACTAGTATAGTTAAACAGTTCAATAGGTATAGTATTTCTGAACTGAGTATTTTACACCGCATGCATTCATTAACTATTACTAAGGAGTTTACTCGCCATCGGTTCAGCATGATCGAAAGAGCTAGAGAATGCCTTGAGGATCATTAATCATATTCAGAGTAGTGAGCTCTGATCTACGATAGCTTCATATTCTGCCTAGCACCAGAAGTCTTGGTACCTAATTAGTTTTATAATATGTGTGAAACCAGGGAATCAACATTTCGTCCTTGGATGCGATCTGTTCAATCGAAGGTTGGCCTATCACAACCAAGAAAATGAAGCGAATAACCTAGCTTTTTCATGATATCGTGATGGCATATTGCACTTAGTGCTTCTGTAGTAAGAGATTAGATTTGTTGTCTAGTTTACAGGACAATGTTTTAAAATTAAGGCACAAACTAATTTTAGGCACGTGATTTAAAAAAAAAGCTCAGTGCTTTTGCATTTTTTTTTCAAATTCATTTTGGAAAGATGCTCAAGTGGCATACGTTAAAGCCAATGTTGCAAATAATACATTATATAAATCTAAAAAAGACGGTGTAAAGATCCCTGTTCCGCTCTGTGCACTTCTTGTGTATCTGCCTAGCACAGAAAATCATGTCAACAGAACCTCTGGTTTTGCGGATACCACTTTGGCTTTTTGGCAATTTCTCGTCAACAGTGTGAGTGTTGAGCCTGTTTGTTATCACTTTGCAAAAGATTTTGCCTGCAATGCTTAAAAGGGAGACTCCAAGGTAATTGTCACATTTGGATCTGTCAACTTTGCCCTTGTATAAAGGTATGATTCTAGCATCTTTAAAATCTTAAGGCAGGCATCCATCCTTCCAACACTCGCATCTGAAATTCAGTGAGCTTCTGAACCAGGGACTGTCCACCAGTTTTGAACACTTCAGGGGAAATACCATAGGGGCCTGCTGTATTGCCACACTGCTGCTCCCTGACTGCCTTCTTTACTTCGATTTCTGTTGAAAAGGTCATCCATTTCTAAACCAAAGGGTCTCTCAGGGATTTTTTCAGTTACCCTTGGCTCTGTTGATGACGGCCTGTTGAGAAGCTGCTCAAAGTGTTAAGAACATCTCTTGTTTAATGGCCTTAGTATCATGGAGAAGCTGGCCTTGAAGGTTTCGTGTTGGGGTTGCACTTCGTTGGGATGGTCCATAATAATGGCGTGAAAAAAAGAGCTTTGCATTCTTTGAGTCAGAAATACTTAGGGTTTTCTCTGCTTTTCTTTCGACCATTCGTCTTTTATACATAACCACATTTGCCTCTAAACTTTTTTTTCTGAGAAAGCGAAACCTTTCCTTTTTCGCGTCAGACTGTCTGTCAGCAGGTCAGGTCTAATGCGCAGCATACTACTTAGCAAGGAGGTCTTGAATCGCTGTGTTATTATGATCAAACCAGTTCTGATGATGTTTTTCCAGGAAATTTATAGTATCTGTTGCGGCGGAGTCAATCATCTATTTTACCATTGCAGAAGGTTACTCGTTCAATGCGCTTTAGGAATTCACCTTGTAAGGCTGATATAGCGCCTGGATAACCAGTTTGTCTGACACCTGCTAGATCTAGTTTCTTTACGTCAAGAATTTTAAAAAAAGAACGAAGATACTGAAAGTTTTACAGTTTGTTGTGAGATATATTTTCTGCAAACTCATAGACCGAAAACCAATGTTTTTCGGCCCGCTGATAAAGTGCCTCGATAGCTAGTTTGTTTGGCACCTACTAGTTTCTTTACGTAAAGAATTTTTAAAGAACGAAGATGCCTAAAATTTTACAGCATGTTGTGAGATACATTTTCTGCAAACATAAAAGATCGAAAACCAATATTTTTCCGCCGTGCGATCTAGGTCTAACATCAGCACAAAAATGCTGCACATTTGAAAATTGTAAATTCATCCAGCCGCCTTGTTTTTAGGGAATTTCTGTTACAACAATGTGCAATAGCTCTAAAAACGTTGTAGGGCGTTTCATGTTGAACGAGGAAGTTGATATAAAAGAATGGTGGAGATTTGATGAGCTGCAAATTTTTTTATGTCTTTCATTTCCTAGATTTACATAAACGGGAAACAATTAATATTATATCATTTAGTGTAACTATCCGCGTGCCCTAATCTTATTAGAATAAGAAAGAGATTGTTTCATATATTTTATCATTTAGTGTAGCTACTCTTATACTTAAATACCAGCATTAAAACAGTAGTTTTCAACCAAGGAAAGACAGATCAGGATCTAGATCTAGATTAACTTTTCTTGAGCTCTACGTGATATTTCTTGGATTTAAAATAATTTCAGGCTAAATTTAAACATTGGCTTAATAACCATCGTATTAAATTTTACATTTAGACACTCTGATATTCAACTAACGTTAACCAAGGTTTTGTCAGGAACGATCTCTACTAAGCTAGTGCACAAGCCCAAGAATGTTCTGGCGATAAAATCTGCCGCATGCGTTATTCGTCCGGTAGATATAATGGTCTAAAATTCCAAGTTTTAGGCACTGAATGGGAATTCACGGCTGTGCGTCAGTCGTGAATGCCATGTCTGTTAGTACTCATACGTGTCTAAAAGGGTCTACAGATATTCAAAATGGCTTCCGAAAAGGTATTCGAAAAAGCACGATCGAAAAAGACCGCTAGTTTTTCTCTCAGTTTCAAATTAACTAATGACATCTCAACCAGTGCGGGAACTAATAATAGTCGGTCTACAGCTGGGGCATTCGTGTTTCCTTTTGATCCTGATTTTGTAAGTACAACCTTCAAACCATTCTAGCAAGTTAAGCTACTAACTCATTGTGTAAAATCAGTTACCTAATAAAGTTTTTAAGCTACTCAACTTCGAGATTTTGCTGTGCAATAAAAACTGATCCAGCATTTCTCACTTTTTACTGCTCGTTTTGAACGGCTTCGTTAACAAGCAAACGTTGCGGAGAAATGTAAACAAGTGTGATTTTTGTAAGTCTTACTCGCAACGTTATTTGGCGAGCTCTTTTGAAAAACGTTCTTAAACTTATAAAAAATTTAACATCTTTTCGTTTTTGTTCTTCTTCCTCTTCCTCACGCTCTTTCATTTTCTCCTCATCCGCTTTTTCCCTGATCCTTCTCTTTTTCTTCTTTGTTTTTTTTTTCCACTATCTATATCTTATTAGTTTTCATTTTTATGAATGTGGACTTATTTCCTCGGCATTTTTCAGTTCCTCCTGTCTTTTCTTCTCGCTATCCCCCAGCTCCTAACCTCTCTCTCTCTTTCTCTCTCTCTCTCTCTCTCTCTCTCTCTCTCTTTCTCTTTCTCTCTTTCTCTTTTTATCTGTGCACCTATTTTTCGTTTCCTTTGTTCAATCTTAGATATAAAAAACATACAAACTTTCAACCATCATCAATCTAATGATAAAGCGTATATATACAATATACAATGGGGGGCAACGTGTCAGAGTGGTTAGCGCGTCGGACTCGCGATCTGGAGGTCGTGGGTTCGATTCCCGACCATGCCATGTTGCAGTTGCCTTGGGAAAGCAATTTACCCTAACTTTCCTCAGTCCAATCACCTGTAAAATGGATACCCAGCTACAGGCAAATCTTGAATTTGTGATATGCGCTTGCAACACCCTGCATATGGGTTTAAAGTGGCCTTAAATGTAACTGGTCTGCTGGGGCATTAGTGGCGCTGCTCTTTTGGCGACACAGTTACGCTGAGTAACGAAGCCAAATTTCCCGAAAGGGATTTATAAAATGAATTAAAATAAAAATTGCCTGAATAAAAAAACGGAACTGAGTTTTATAATTTACAAATGAGAATGAAATATTGCACAGCAAATCTGTTTGCAGCTACTTGCTCTCTAAAGACTTGTAGTAAGGTTGTGGCTTTCTTAATAATGATGTCTATGTACATGCACCAGCCCAAAACTTTCTTTCTTTTTTTTATTCTTTTGGATTTTCTCACATATATGTAAATACATTTTTCTGACAATGAGAGATTACATTTTTTAAAAGTTTATTGAATAACTTAGGGCTTCTCCTAATAATTATATCCCATTGAACGTTAAACTCAACATCAATTTTATTTTAACTTCCCAATTTTCTCCTTTATTGTCGTTAAATACCTTTGAAGATGAAATGAGAAAAAAAGTTGAGCACATTTTAATTTGTACGAAAACTAAGTTTTTATGCTATTATCTCTAAATTTATCGTTCTATTTCATCTTGCAATTTAGCTTTCCATCTACCTATATCTATCTATTTATCTATTTGTCTGTCAGTATGTCCATCTATCTATCTAAATATATTCTTCTATCTTTTCACGTGTTAATATGTTCCTTCTTTTATCTCCTTTTTTCTCCAGTGCAGACCCTTCCATTTCTGCTTTTCGGCCTCTCATACTTCTGTCTATTATTGTGTCTATAATGCAATTTTTCATAGTTGTTAATAAAATCTTTAACAAAGTTTGTTTCCATTTATTCTAAATATCTTCATGGCGTTCAAAATGTTTTTCCAAAGATAAAGACGACAACATCAGACCCCTGTGTTTACTGTTAATCGTATGTGTTCTATTGCTCATGCTCTATATCTATTTTTTTAACCCATAGAAAAAGGGTTTTTAGATAGCTTTGTTGAGGTTATCTTAAAAAAAAGACAAGGATGTCATAACTACAACTAGATGTATCCAATGGCTATTCATATGGATACTTTTTTTAAAATCTTTGTTGGTAACATTTATTTGATTTTCCTCCTCCCCTTTCCATTTCGCCTCTTTCTTTCTTTGTTCAACCTAATAGTTGTCATTACATTTGCCATTGTTTTTTTCTGTTCGTCCTCTTTCTTTTTCTCATCCCATTGTATATGGCTGTAACATTGTTATTTTTATAAACATTATTATTCGCCTCTGTCGCAGATGAGCGCGGCCACTGCGCTCTGCGGGTCGCAGGAAGATAATTCATCCAACGTAGACCTGAGGATGCGAAATAACAGTTCGAGGCCTGACGGAGGAGGAGGGGGCGGCTTGCCTCTTGAGTCAGCCGTGAGCCTCTCTCGCCCGCACTCGACCTCCCCCAGCATGTCCCCGCCCTCCTCGCCTGGCCAAGCCGCGGGTCGGCCGTCCAGGTGTTGTTTCTGCTGGTAAGTACGGAATACAGAATACCATAGCAAGTTATGGCCCTCCTGGGTTTTGAATCGCTTCATTATTTCCTTCTCGCCATCCGTCAACCCCTTCTCTCTCTCTCTCTCTCTCTCTCTCTCTCTCTCTCTCTCTCTCTTTCTCCCGCTTCATGCGGCCGCGTTCTTTGGTACCTCCCGCGGCGCGGACACACAACTTGTAGTTACGGCGAGTTTTCCGCAAAGTTTACCGATTTCAATTAAGTATTGCATCTTTGGCGATAAGTAATGGGAATAAAAACCGTGAAATAAAGTTACCTAGCTGAATACATTAAAAACTTAAATGTTGATCATCGGAGGTTTAAATTAAATCTGAAAGCTATGCTTTAAATTTATCGTTGGCCTGTGCCATATATTGATTAGGCTAAATCTACTAATACTTTTATCAGATTTCTTTGAGATTCGGCAAACGCTTCATATAATGTTCAAGGTATGAACTATGAACTCATTTACAGTCTAGAGATTTGAGAAGCCTAAGACATAAGTAGAAACATCGGCCTTGATCTAGATGTAAATTGCATCTATGCCACAACTCGATCTAGAGACCTAAATGTGTGAGTATCGGCTATCCGAGATCAGAGGTCATTTAATCCACCATACTTGATCTAACGGTTAAGTACCAGTACCGCTAAAGATTTCAGTTTTGTTTTAAAAAGTAAACTGACTATCGAGTCTCGGTCTGTGGGAGAAATAAACTTGAAGGCCAAGGGTTTCACTAGTTTAAAAACTTTTGATTTTGATTTGAAGTGCACGGTATTTCACTGCTTTGTGTAAGATTACAAACGTCAATATTTCGAGGTTATTTTTTACAAGTTACCCAAGGAATATAACTCATGGAATAAAGTTGACATTTAAAATTAAATAAAAGCTCTATCGCTGAAGCTACATTGTATTGATTCACAGATATTAATACATTCTATAACTAAATTGAAATATAATTTTGATATTCTTTTTCAACGATGAGGTAATATTTAACCATCAGAAAAATTGTTTCTATTTTAAATGCGAGGATTAAGAGTTTACCTTTGTACAGATATTCTTAAAATTATGTCCCTCTTTGTGATACATTACAGAAAGACATGCCACTCCTTGCCAATTTTTTTTCTGTTTTGGTCTTTTATGGTTTATAATAGAATTTGAAGATTTAGCATTGTTTCTTTAATTATTTTTTTTTAAATTTTTATTGAGGTAACTATTTTATCATTTTTATGAATTTTGAGGAACAAAGATATCGGACACTTTGAATTTTTCTTTTCTACTGCTCAGTTGGACTGCCTTTTTGTTTCACTTTCTTTGTTGGTCTATCAAATAAATTAGAACGACTCTAAATTTTAAAGTTAATTTTTGGGTTGATCCGGAATATTTTTAGTAATGTTCATAGTGTTCAAGTCAAGGAAAAGTGCATCAATATTAATCAGTGCTATTGTAAGTTTTTCTTTTCACAATGTACTCTTTTTGCATTAAAGAAACAAACAAAATTTTGACCTGCGTATAATCAAATGCTTATGGAGGAATTTTTGTAACTGTACCAAATAAAATGTTTGGGGGGGGGTGTACAAAATTCCACGAATAAATATATTAGGTACTGCTTTGCAAAAAGCTAGCATCTAATTCATAAAGTACTTTTACAGAACAGTATATAGTTGAAGTGAGACACTGTTTTGATGGCGCATACAGTTTTTTGTTGTTAATTTTTTGTTGGCTAGAGCCCAAAAGTGCATGTACTGATACATTTGTTGAAGTAATTGCAAAAATCTATTGTGCCATTTCATGCCAAATGGATAGGAATTTTGAGACTTGGAGAAAAGTGAATAGAGAAAGATTGTTTTGGGAATTCAAGTGAAATTCACCCTACAGTTTAATTTTTTTCAACTGTACTAATTATTGTCAATTCCAGGTCTTATTTTAAGTTGTTCATTTATGATTTTTAATGAAGGTGTTTTCTGTCTTTAATTACCGGTGCAAATGTTTTGTACAAATCGTGCAAATTTTACGATTTTTAATGCAAAACTTAAAAATTTTTTTGGGCGAAATTAAGCGTTGT
The DNA here is from genome assembly GCA_019649035.1 of Elysia marginata. NCBI lineage: Eukaryota > Metazoa > Mollusca > Gastropoda > Plakobranchidae > Elysia > Elysia marginata. The sequence continues at coordinate 399,856 of BMAT01008880.1, forward strand.
CAGTTACAGCACCTTGTTCTGTCTGACCTTTCACCTGTGACCTTAGCTGTATTTGTGACAGGGTCGTTGCATAAACCTTAAAAATTGTCTAGAGTGACTGGGTAAGTTTTAAGCTTATTCAGACTTGAGTTTCTCTGCTGAACTATCCAGCTTACAAAAGAGCTCGCTGATAGATGCACATATAAAAACAATTTATTTTACATATAACAGATGTTTTTTACGTAACGACCCAACATGTTCACCTCTTGATACGTGACATTTATCAATATCTCTTAATCTATACATATTCATTTGCGTTGGGGGGGGGGGCGCTTTTTGGCAAATTTAGGACACTTAAGGCTCCTAAACTACTCAACTCTCAGACTTTTATTTTTCATTAGGAATCACATAGATATTAAAATCACAAAGCATTAACTAGAAATCCAGACTCCCTGTAGCTTTTTTTGTTTGAGATTTTATTGTTTTCTTATTTACATACCCATTATTGGCCTACGAATGCTATAGTTAAACTTTTTAAAGCCATCAATGCAATTTTACTTCAACGTCGAAATGCATTCATGGAATGACGCGTTGCGCTGGACAGGTGCTGATGAAAATATTTTTATGTGATGAAAGAATATAGTGCGAAATGCAACTTAATTCGAACGATGGTAGATTTTCTGAATAATTTTCACGTCATGCTTTGCGCTTCATCGCTAATGTAAATTTTAAGCCAATGCAGTTGGGAACACAACAGACTTCATGAATGAAAATGCTCACCAATGTTTGTGTTTTAAGTTTCGAATAAGGCTATAGGTTTGCTGACAGTGATCAGAGAAAATCCAGATCTAGACCTAGATTAAATTTGTTTTCTTTGAAATAGGTGTGCGTGAATTGTTGTCAAGCTTCCAACCGTGGTTCTTCTTTTCTATTCGTGAGGCAAATAAGTCGAAAAGGTAAATGGACAATATGAATAAAGCCTAGATTTCTTTTTGCAAATACATTGCTTTGTTTGCTTGCCTATTGGCTTAATTTAATGGCATTTAAAAGCTTTATCTAAAGTCCGGCATTTAGCTAGATCTAGACAAAGAAGAGAAAGAAATCTACAGAGAGGTTGAGAGACAAGAGAGAGCTAGAGGTGTTTGGATTAAAACAGATAAATACTAATTAAAACGGGTGACTCTGGCAAGGAGGAACCATAATGAAAAGCACAAGAAAAAGATAGTAATGTGTAATTGTTATCGGTACTTTTCAGAGGACTTAGAATAGGAGGACTAGGGTGGTAAAAAATTGGAGATTTCGAGAGGGGGTGGGGGCGGCGGTCACTAAAATGAGAAAAAATGTAGAGAGGGCAAGAAAGAAATACAGATGGAAAGAGAGTTTGAGAGGTGGCAGAAACAGGTGACAGAAGGTAGAAATAAAGTTGTTAGTTTGATAAAGTCGGTGGTATCTACTATATGTACCCATTCAATTACCGATTCGAAGCACGGCCTGGCATAACTACAAGTAGAATTAATATATAAAATTAAACCCTTAGATTCCAAAACTCTTTGTCTACAAAATTAGTTTCATTATGGACAGATTTGAAACAAAGTCTCGGCAATTGGTAGAAAAAATGATATGAGCATCAAATTATTTTTATTTACTCATACATAAAAATTTCGATTTATTCAGTTTCTGCTTTAGAGAATTACACTGGAGGTTCGCATATTTTATTTGTCTTCTACACAATTAGGATCTAAATTACTTCTGGCATGCGGATCGTACCCCTGCACCTGCCCCAAACAGTTGCTCTAAAAAGATGTGGCCAGTTTTTACCTCACATAAAGGTGTTTATGAACCTCGTGGAACGGGCTAGTTTTAACCCCAATTTTTTTGTCACCCTTCGTGGATTTTGGGGATTTGAATTACATGAATAATGTCTATTTACAATGAGCAATTATTAATTATATTTCAAAAAGCTAAATTAAAGATTAAAAAGAAAATTCTAAACTTTTGGACCTGATGAACACTATCAATTTTGTGACAGCTGAGCCGTAATGTTAAACCTAAGAAACAAACAAGTCTTTAACCTAATGCTTTAAGAATACTTTTTTTATCAAAAAAGTTCGCGCGTCGGTATTTCATATCATAGGCCTAAATCAAGGAAGATAATAGTTTTTAACATTTTATGCCCATTACATTCACAAAGCGAATTAATCATAATACACTGACAATTATAATAAATTAAGGCAGCGTAGAATGTCAAAACAAGTAAATGTATATTCGATTACTTTCTTAAATTAGACTTCACTGTGAATTTTTAAAGTAAAATATGTTGAACCTTTATTGGTACTCTGAGTTTACTAACGCCGATGTCCTGGGTTAAAAACCTTCAAATATTCACTAAACATCTCTCCGCACCTCTGCTTCATTGCATGTTTCTATCATGTTCTTTTCCAATCACATAGAATTTGGAATTAATATACGTTCGCACAAATATGAAGTCTTGATAAGTTTGCATAAAACAAAATTTCGATCAAATTTGGTTTCAGATACAAAATACTGTCTAGTTTCTACTGTATATACCTGTTAACGCACCATGTTGATTATAATTGTGAGCAATATGTCATTTTATGCTTTTTCCCCTTTGAAAGTGTTTAAAAACCCGGTTTTAAATAGTCTTCTGTAACTAATCAGTTTTTAATGTTAAAGTTCACGGTGTAATTAACTCTACTGCAAGAAATGTGACTAAACAAACTAATGAACGCCTTGATTTACCATCTTACATATGTAAAAACATTAATTTGATTAATCGAGATAGACGAAATCTTGTAGGCCTAGGTAATTAATTATACCAGCGTCTCTGTTTTCATCTTCCTCCCCTTTCCTCTCTCAATCTTCACTTTATTATCTGTCTGTCTCGGTCATTCCCGTTTTATGTCTTTCTCATTGCTCATTTGTTATAACTTTATAACTTCTATTTTCTTTGCTTGTTTTTTTTTTTCAAAACTAAATAGTCCTTGTTTTTATCACCTGCAGGAACTTAATCTTATCTTTTCGTCAATACTACCCTTCCTGCTGCATCAGAGTTTGTTTCTTTTCTCTCTCTCTCTCTCTCTCTCTCTCTCTCTCTCTCTCTCTCTCCCTCTTTCTCTCTCTCCATCTTTCTCTGTTTCTTCCTTTGTCTCTGTCTCTCTGTCTCTGTCTGTCTCCCCCCTCTCTCTCTCTCTCTCTCTCTCTCTCTCTTTCTCTCTCTCTCATCACTTCACGCCATAATAATGCCACCCAATTTCGACCACGCAGACAGCTTATAATTTATGTCCATGTTTTTAAATGATTATTGTCCCTTTTACTAAAGGAAAAAAAAATAAAAAAACAAAACAATATTTCTACCTTTCACCTTTTACCTCTAATATGTGAACAGCGTCCTCTGTGACCCCGATCTTTTCCTCTTTGACTTTCTCTTTTTCTGCAGCTACTAGATCTATAAGTGGCCATCAATAAAAACTAATTTCTGCTAGCCGGTCCCTCGGTCAGTTGATCTTTGAGGAATTCCTGCGGGTGCTGCTGCTCGTCTTACGCTAATTACGCTCCAGGGAAATTTTGCTGCCTAAAGCACACGGAAATGCTCATCAGTGGCCTTAACCTTTTCATGCGTTTTTATTTCTCTCACGTTACTGAATATTTAGGACTTGCCGGAAAGCAGTTGATATTAATACTTAGAAAGGCAATCGGTTGTAGCTCATTTTATTTTCTTTGTAATTTTGCAAAGTTAAAAGATATTACTTCAATTTAACATTTTATCAGTTTCGAAACAGAAAAAAAAATCATTAACATCCACATTTTTTCCTGAGCTGGGATATGCTTATTTTTAGTTCTAATTACTGCAAAAAATTAAGAAAATTGTTTTGAAAGTACACTTTACTTCAGTAAT
>BMAT01008880.1:439090-450601 GCA_019649035.1 Elysia marginata
AGAGAGAGAGAGAGATTGAGAGGAAGGGAGACATCAGAGAAATGATATGAGTTAGGATCTGTCTGTCCAGGTATTACATATTGAGAAGTTGGTTTTTTTTTTGTTGTTGTTGTTGTTGCTGGGTTTTTTTAGAAAAGCTTCTCATCTCAAATATTAAGTATTCTGTTTGGCAACCAGTCAAAGAATTAAACCAGACAATAATTCCAATATCAGCTTATTATATTAAAAATAAACCATGACGGGTAACTTAAATAAAAAAAGATCAATATATTTTTAAGGCATGTCTCAATATTCCTTCCTCGAGTCATAACCGCAAAAACACGCAAAAAAATCATTTTGTTTCTTGTGTTATTAAATCTTTGTATTCAGTCTTTTCTTAGCATGCTGAAATATGTGCTAATTGTCTGGAGCTCTAGTATCTCTGTAGCACCCCTTGAAAACTTGTGACGATACTACAAGGAAAACCGTACCAAATATTTAGGATCCTAAATACTTTTTTCAATAGTTCCAGAACAAAGAAAGATTAGATTATATTCTATCACAAGTCCAGCCTGATTACACGGATACCCTTTTAAGCATTTTCTCAACAACGACTTAATAAAACCTATAATCACAGTCCCGTAGTTCTACCAACCGTTTATTTAAACATGTAATTGCTTCGGTGTTAAAATAATTGAGATTTTTCAAATAGTATCTAAAACTAGAATAAGCTTTTTCCCTTAATCATCTAGAAACTTGATCGATGTCATTGACGACTCGGTATTCTACAGCTCAGGCTTGTTTCTGCTTCACGCTACGATGTAGGTCAATATAAAATTAATTATAATATAGAACGATTCCATTGGGGTGTATGTCTATCTGAAAGAACTCTTTTTCGCTGCAGAAATGCATGATTGTGGACCTAAGTTACTGGCTAATCGAGAAGAATAATGTCATACGTAGAGTAGTGAAAGCTTACGCTTAGTATTCAGACTATCACCTCGTATTACGCTCTCAGCGATTATGCAAAAGTATTAGTTTCATCAGCGCGGCGCGGTCCCTGAAACAGGGAAGTACTTGACCACTCTTACCTAAGCCTACCTCGAGGAAATTAATGTCCGCAGATGGTCTAAGCTTTAATTAAGCTCACCGAGCTCCGTGATTACCCCTTCTCTCTACCCACCCCTGCAACTCAAACGCTTTTAGTTCGCCTGGATGCTCGTTATAAAGATTGGCCGGTGGAGTGTTCAGCAAGTCAGATCTAGATCTGGGTGCTGCTGGTCTTTCCAATTCCATCACTTGGCTAGCTAGCTAACATTCTGGCTCAGTGATCAAGTGTGTGTGTTTGGGGGGGGGGGCATAATAGTGCATGGAGGAGATGGCCAGAGTGGAGAGATCAGTTTGATAAGTGTGGGTTCACATAACAGAGTAAGAAAAAATATTCGTACTCTGTTGTTCACATACATTGTGCTCTATATGTTTGGAGTGAAAGACAAGATGTAACAAAAGGGGTCAGAGAAAAGGAAAGACAGAATAATTAAAAGCCGTACTATTTTTAAGTGATTGAAAATAGAGCCAAAGGCAGGTCTTTCTGTGAGCCAGACTAATTCGAAAGAAAAAAAAACCGTAGCGCATGAGCGTATCATAGATGGCTGGTTGGGCAGATTAAATACTTGAGAAAGAAAGGATTAGTAGACAGGTAGGTAGGCCCAACTAAATAAAGGATTTGCTGGTGAGCAAGAGAGGTAGATCATAAGTGGGTAGTTGGGTAGGATAATAGGCAGGAAAGTGAATCTATATAAGCTTACATCAGTTTGTGGTGTCATTCTGTCTGTCTCTGTGTTCAAGATTCACGATTCACAGACTGTATGCAGAGGTCTGAAAATTCACACAGCTATTTTAACCAATCCCGAACGCTTAATAGGCGTATTTTTAAACTCAATTGAGGTCTAGGAGAGCTTATTTTTAAGATTTAAAATCTGAATCGGATTTAATAACTAGATCTAGATTCTAAGTCTAGCCATTGCTATTTTTGTACATGCACCTATTGTTTTTCTTCTGTTTGTTCGAATTGTTAATGGAGTATGTTTTATACAAAATTGTCATTATGTCAGCATTTTGTGTCTAGGTAGACATACTATTGTAAAGAGCTTCGAGCCTACTTGTAGGAAGAGGCGCTAGAAAATAACTTCATTATTATTATCATTATGATTATTATTAATATATTATTATTATTAGTAGTATTATAAATATTATTGCTAAAGTTTGACGTTCGTTCAATAAAATAATTGATTTCTTCAGTTCTTGTTGAACGTGCAATCTGTCTTGGAAATTCCCGCTCGGGCTTAAAAGTTCGCGTTCGTTAATCAGAGCTTCTATGTTTTAAATTTGAGACAATGTAACCTGAAAACTTACGCCTTTAAGCATGAAAAGTTCAAGAACATAAAAACTCTGGGGAAGACATTAATCGATTATGAAACAATTACACCACAGATTATCGAAATTGGGGAAAACCCATGATTAAATTATAGTTTCGCCCATTTATAAACTTCATCATACAACTTAAATTAGACCCAGAATCTAGATTAAGTGTCTTAAACCTTGACTTAGATCTAGAAATTAATTGAGATTTTCTAGGTTTTACATAGAAGACTATAAGTTCTAGAAGACTAAATGAGCCTAGACTATAGGAAAGGACTAGATAGGTTTTAGTTGACTTTTTCCCTTCGTTTTACGTTCTGTGTGTCATAGTTTCTTTAATAGAGTAGCACACGCACCGTGTCTCACTACGCGTACGTGAAAATCGGGAAAGCAGATTGAGAAACTATAAAAATAATGAAACCAGTTTCTAAAAATAGACCCACAGACATTCTCGTCATTTCATTATTTTTATAGTTTCTCAATCTGCTTTCCCGATTTTCNNACGTACGCGTAGTGAGACACGGTGCGTGTGCTAAAGGTCTCTTTTATAGTTTCTCAATCTGCTTTCCCGATTTTCACGTACGCGTAGTGAGACACGGTGCGTGTGCTAAAGGTCTCTAATAAGAGGAGAACGACGGTAGCCAATTTTAAACCCCCACCAAAATAAATAAAAAAATAAAAAGATCGGAAGACGGAAGAACACTCATTTTTAAATTATAGTTTTGCCCGCTTCACGACTTCTTCGAAAAATCTAGATTAGGTATACTTAAACTTTGACTTAGATCTAGAAATCAATCAAATAATGCAGGTTTTAAATCTGTATCTAAAGGAGTTTTTTAAACTTAGAGTCTAGATTAGGCCTAGATCTAGCCTAGATGTAGCCTAGATCTAGTCTAGATTTTGAGTGAATTTTTCTGTTTCTTCTTACGCTCTGCATAATGATGTTTTCTTCCGTTTCTTAGGAGGTCCAGATTTGATCCGTGATGATTTAGAAAAAAAAAGAATTATTGAATGTAAAAACATGGCATGAAGAGTGTGAGAAATTGTGACAGGGAAACAGAAAAAGATAAAGAAAAGGTTGGGATTATATAGGGTAGGTGATTAAAACTAAGCGGGCAGAAAGAATAGTTGAGAGAAGGAGACAATTATAACAAGATGCATATTAATCAGTTCAAAGTTGGACTGATAAGCCTACGTTAAATGCGCAGTTACGTGAGCACATAAAGAAAGGCAACCTCGTGGTCGATAAAGTGGAAACAAAGATTGATGCGAAGGAAAACAAATAGGTAGTTAGTTAGATATATAGATAGATAAATAATTATGATCTACCTCCCTATGTCTTGAGCCTAGACAGTGTTTCTTGGATGACTCCACTCCTCAGTAGGCGTCATATGAGAAGTGCCGTAAAGTTACTCAAGAGGTGACGTTTCTTGTGTACACAAAAGGTGAAGAGTTCTTTTCGGTGGTTGAGCGTTGGTGCGTTGTTCAGTATTTCGAATTTTTCTTGCAGGCATAGTGAACAACATTTCATGTCGGGTGTGTAAGATTTTTGTTTTTTTTTCAAAATTTGCCATTCAATTTTGTGGTAGGTGTTGTTGCTTTTTAGTTTCCAGATGAACTCGCTGAGCTTAGTTGAAGATTTTTTGTGTTCCAGTTTAAAGGATGATTTATGGAGGTTATACCTCGTCTTCAAGCTGGTGAGCACTTTATTATTGTGTCAATGCACAATTACTAATATAGATAGATGAATAGATAGATTGATAGATTGATAGATTGATATGTAGATGGGTGTGTAATTGTTGGTCTAATCGATGCGTAAGACCTTTTATGTCCATCAAAATGTGAAAGTCACGTATCTACAGTCCATTGAATATTGAAGTCGTTAGAGATAAAGCACAGTGGTTATCAACACTCACTATTAGTTATTCATCATTAGGACTCTTTGACAGACTGGGCGTGTTTTCGAACTAACCAAAAACAAAAGAATGCGTCAAGGAACTGTCAGGCGGATAAATCGTGATTAGAGACACAGAGGCAGTGTAAAAAAATGGGGAGAATTAGATGGGTGAGAGGAGAGAGATATAGGCATCCGCACGGAAGAAGAGTTTGTGGTATGTGTGTCTGTGGGTGTGGGTGCAGGTGTGGTGCGTGTGTGGGTACCATTGTGTGATGACCAGGTCTGAAACAAAGGTCAGTCACCTGGGAGAAGGAAGAACTGTTATGTGGGGTATGGATGAGATTGATTTTGTGTGATCACGAATTCTTCATAAAGTTATTGTTAATTCTAACTCCATATTTATGGGAATAGTATTACTGTAACTGACGTATTTTTATTTTTGGATTGAATTGAAGGCTATATTGGGCTTTATTGTCGTCTATAGAATTAGGTTTTAATTGTAGTCTATATTAGGTTTTATTGCAGTCTATAGAATTAGGTTTTAGTTGTAGTCTAAGTAAGTTTTTTTTTTGTAACTACCTCTATCTTTTTATTGTTAGTGTCCAGGTTAAGGTTGTTTTTAGTACGCTCAAACTTGATAGCTCGCGTTGTACAAATTTGTGAGTTCGAGCATGCAAGAATAAATATTACCGTTGCAAGGGCCAGGGTCCGTAGAACGAATGTGTGCCTGATGTACGTGGATTTTATTGTGTAGCACCTTCATGTCCATCAGAAAGGCTATGCATTGTTTGAAAAAGGACAGATTTTATGCCATTATGGTTCTGTCGACTCGGCCTGTACATAGAGATGTTCTGGGTGTAATTTAGGAAACCCGATTTTCTCTTCTTTTTGGCGTGTACTTGGACTGAGTGGCTTTTCATTTGCCCAGTAATTGTGTCTAGTTTGTTTATATCAAATTGGAGAATTTTTTATGGTCTTTAATAGTGGATTTTTTTTGTGGAAGTAGGTGTCGTAGTTCCATGATTGCTTATACAAGAGCTTCACCTACAGTATGCGATACGTTTTGTTTCAACCAGCCTCCATGAAAACCTTAACAGAATATTCCGAAATAATATCTAGCTTACATCATTGTATTACATCACAGGTTCAGAGCATTGAAGTTATTATTTTAAAAAAGTATTCGTATAGAAAAGCAAGAATAACAGTAAAAGAATACTGTTTTGAAAACTAGACTTCTCTCGTGGTCTCTCAAAATCAATTAACCCTTTGAAAATTTTAATTTTTTTTTACATTTGTTCATAGCAGTTATTGTTACCCGCCACAGGTGTAAGGTAAACAGAGAAGTGCAAAACGGAGAATTATTTTTCAACATTAATTTACCCTAAAATAACAGTTAATAGATACGAATTAAAACTCACATGAGTAAAATTTCTTGGTACCAGTATAAAATGTATTGTTTGAGGCATAAATAGGCTGGTTTTTAACAGCTCTTAATTTTGTTTCTTCGATTTAGAGTTTGTGCCGACTGACTTCGTATATATCTACTTTCGTTGTATTTTTTAGAATGGTTGAAACTTGACCCTTTGTTGCTGACAATTCTAGTAACGGTGCTATTTAGATCTAGCAGGTCTGGGCTAGTCCGAGGTGGTCTGAGTACACGCCTTGTCTGTCAACTTGAATGTCTATCTCCTCCTTGTGTCTAGACCATCGCGTCCTAAAAATGAGTGGCGTTTGAGCAATTTTAAATCGAAAACCACTTAATGTGTTCTTAGCTAGTCGTTGACGCAGGAGGTGAGACATTAAATTTTGTTCACGTCCGACGGTTGGCCCGTCTATATCGATGGCTGTAAACGCTACCTTATGTCACCGCAGTAATTACATGTTAGGACACCGGACTGCACGTCTTAAGACTGTCCTACTGGTCTATTTCTTTTGACCATCTGGTGACTTAACCTATTACTAACAAACGACCGGCCTTATAAAATAAATGCATGCTTTTAAGTTTCACTTTAATTATTTTTGTTATTAAGAAATGTGTTCAACTGTCATATTTGTTGACATTTTAAGGTAATTTCATGCTATTGAACTTTAGAGACCCTCAAGGGTACAGTCCAAAGGCAGATTTATTTGTACAATTTTTACCCCATCTAGTTGAGGTGTTTAGGGTGGCTGACAGTACGCAAACTGTCCATAACGGACAACGTGATTGTAGGTCTTATCATGGTTATTCTGCCTAATGTCAAAACTCATTAATGTAAACGTAGCGATACAAGAACACGTTCTTTTACTTGTTCGTTTCTTTATCTAGACCGCCTTAGTCAGCCTTAATACACTTTTCAATGATCTAAAAATTTTGTGCACTGCTGTGAACCTGCTCCGCATGGTTGTGTCACAAAGAAAGGAAGAATTTCTCAGAACTGGCTTTTGTTAGGTCAAGGACAAAAATAATAGAGTTGTTTGGTTTTTAACCTTAATCCACATGCATGGACAATAACAGAAGCAATATTTGAATCAAGTCAAGACAAAGTGCTTGAACCAAGTGGTAGCTTCGGAGGAACAACGAAAGAGAGACCATGGCCCGTGGATTCTCCTGAGTGAGAGAAAGAGCAAGAACTAGAAGTGTATTGCAAGCGACCTGAAGGTACTAGGTAGTGAACAGCGCTTCATCAGCTCTGTCCTGGTCTGTTAATATTGATTTTGTACTCGCCAGAGCTACGCCAGCAGATCTAGATCTGGTGGAACTCAGTCCAACTTCTTTGTATAAAGCTTTCGCTGTTATTAGCATTTGGACAGGATTAGATGAAACCGTGTTCATTTGCTCATTAGCACTCTGATACTGTCAAAAAGCTCATATGTTTCTTTCCTAGCTAACTTTTTATCTACTTAAAACTTTTTTCCTTCCTCTTCTTCTTCTTCTTCTTCTTCTTCTTCTTCTTCTTCTTCTTCTTCTTCTTCTTCTTCTTCTTCTTCTTCTTCTTCTTCTTCTTCTTCTTCTTCTTCTTCTTCTTCTTCTTCTTTTTCTTCTTCTCTCAAACCTTTTTTTCTGTACTTCCCAACTTGTATATTTTATTTTGTCTGTCGGTTTATGATGCACATATACTGCCTATCATTTAATATTAATTCGAATATTAGTGAATCCTCCGGTCCTACTTGTTTTGACACAGATATGCATTTTTTTTTAATTTGTTTTTCCTAGATTAGCCAATGTCTTAACAAAGTGGTAGCTTCTCAGTCAGTTAGCAGAGCTTGACGAGAGTCACATGACAGCTAAATCATCAAGATATGGGAAAGTCTCGTGACAGCTACATCATCAACATATGGGAGTGTAGGAATGTTATGCAATCTTTGTCCAAAGGTTTATGCGACAACTCGTTGTATCAGCAGTTGGTTTATTCATTTCGGAAAGGCTAGTTTATAGCCGTTGAATTAAATTTTGCACACCCTTTCGGCCTGGCGACGTTGATTTACCCCTCCTGGGTCGAGAATGAAAGGAGTGCCTCGCTCGCGACCAACTTGGAGGGTAGGGTTGGAAACACAATCAACATTCATACCAATTGTGCTATGCTAATTAATAAAGATTTGCTTACGCCAGCCAACTAACTCATCGGGTGCAATAAGTTAGATAAGAAAGGCGTATGGGGAGAGGGGGGAGTCGTCAAATCAGAATGCATGTACATCAGTTTTATTTGACCCCACATATTTTGAGAGAATAGCGTTTAGAATTAAACCTAGTATTAGAGACACAGGTATGTAGATTGCCTCTCAGTGTTTTTTCAGGCCCACTTTAAGTGTTCGAAAGTAAGAAGGTAACTCAAGTTACTTTTACTAATGTTCTAACATAATACCTGCCTGTAAATGACAAGGTTCTCTCTCCACTGGGTATTGTTTTGTTAAAATCAATTTCAAATTTTCAGCACCGTTCAGTTCTGGTGCTAAAACCGTTTTTGAATATGTCAAAAACAACCTAAGGAAAGGTCAAATCGCCCCAGTTCTTAAATACAACATAGAAAACTGTTATAAAAGTAACATGACCGTTATTACACAATTTCACCAAAAAAGGGGATGTAGAACCTTTTCGATGTCAAGGCGCGAATGCATATTAATACATCAGTGACAAACGGTAACTACAAAGGGCTTTAGGATGTGATTTAAAAAATATATTTTCTACTTTATTTGTTGCTGTTCTGGTAATTTACTGAAATTTAGTAGCAAACATACCCTTCAAAATGTTTACTTTATCTCCTCGTTCAGGAGAACTAGTTTTGACATTCCGTACAGATCATTCTCCCTTTTTATCATCAACTCTAATACAAATCTCTTAAAGCAAATTCTACATTCTTACTGATCTATTTGAGTGTAAATTAAAGTCACAGCCCTGCATTGTTTTCGATTTTGTGATTGAATCGGCTCTATGTCTTATCTTCTTTCTTTCTCTCTATCGCTCCATCTATCTATCTATCTATCTATCTATCTATCTATCTATCTATCTATCTATCTGTCTATCTATCTATCTATCTATCTGTAATATATACACATATTATTTTTGTCTGCCACGATCTCTTTAGGTCATCCAAACACATTTTTGTCCAGTTTTTTCTCTCTCTCCCCCCCCCCCCCCTCTCTCTCTCTCTCTCTCTCTCTCTCTCTCTCTCTCTCTCTCTCCCTGCTTTTCTTTCACTTTATCTATTTCTAAAATCGTATCTTCCCTTTCTCTTGCACACCATGCATTTTATGTCATGAAGTTTACACGTCTCTATGTCCCTTTTATCCCCCCCCCTCCCACACACACATACACTGTTGTTCCCATCCTCTCGAAACTCACCCGATTACACCCTATGATAGTGTACGGTTCCTCTCTCCCGTTTCTTTTATTTTTAATATCTTCTCCTCCTCCTCCTCCTATTGCTAAAGTATCGATCGTCATTAGCTACTTTGCTTGTCCGGGAATGCCGAATCCCAGCTTAAACTGTGACGTCAACTCAAAAAGAAAATCTTTAAATCGTTACTTTCCTCTCAGCAGCTAGAGCGAATCTCGAGGAGTGTTCTCTAGCTCTTGTCTTGCACCGTGGAAGATAGAAAGGAAAAACATTTTTGTTTTGAAATGCATTTCTGGGCCTGTTTATGTTCTCGTCCTGTGATAGTATTCCAAACTAGGAGCGGTTGTATTGATTTACAAGGGAGAGAGGGAGAGGGAGACACACAAATACACACACACACAGAGAGAGAGAAAGAGAGAGAGATAAAGAGAGACTTTTCATTACTAGCATCTCCTTTGTAGCTAAAAAATCAATGCAATAGCAAAATGTACCTAGAAGTAAATTTTATGGCGGCTTCTCTTTCTCCGTTTTTTTTAAAAATTTATTTAGAGTGTCCGTTTACTTTTTTTTTTTAATTTCTTGTACCAGTCAAATTTCATTAACAGAATAGTGAAAAAGTAATGTTTGACTAGGTGATCTTGATGCTTCTTTTATCACAGAAAAAATAGTAAAGAATCTGATAAAGCAGTGCTGATGAATTACCCAGAAGGAGGTCCTTATTTGAACAAAAGATAAATTATTTTACGTTGAATTGGTCAGTATGGAAGTCCTCAATTTAAGAGTAAGAGAAACCATTTTAGCAATTTTTTCTTAAAAATCTACATAGTTTAAATAAGCATCTTTCCTCAAGGCGTATTGTCCATAATAGTAGAAGAGTTCTCATCAGTTACCATGGAGAAAAGGAGTTGTCCCCTTGACAATGCCCCCCAGTGTTCACAGAGCTATCGGTATTCACATTTGCACGCTCGTTTTTTAGATGTATAGGAAACCGCCCGTTAATGAGGTTCCTGGAAAAGCGAACTAGCAATAATAAACAAAATTTTTATGTCCTGCAATTTGTGAAAGATCGTATCTTTCTATGTCAATGTGTTTCCTTTCATGGTTTTTCCGAAGCTCCTAATGATAAAAAAGTTACTATAAAGAGCTTGAAAAGTAAAAACAAAGAGGTTTCTTACGACCATTCTTTAGGTCCAATAAGAGTTCAAGTCTTATCTGCCAAACATGAGCTAATTAATCGTTGTATCTTGGTATGTTTAATAGATTACGGAATGATCATTGATTAACTTTCTCAAAGCAATTGCTTAAAGAAATATGATAGATGCCTTAGCAATCTAGCGTTGCTTGAAAAGAATCTTATGATGATATTAGTTTAGAGGTTAAAATTTGAGTCCCATATCACAAGCTAACTGTAGACTGTATTAGTTTTGGGTCTGGTGAAATGAAAGTTTTGTTTCAGGAAATTTGAAGTGCGATCACAGGTGATGACAGGGTTTGAAAGATGAATCTTCGAAGTTCCCAATGCTTAAGATCAAAAAGCTTAGTGTGGCTGAGACAGTTGGAAAAGATCTGTCATATCAAGATATAAGCCTATATCTCTAAGTGGAAATCCCTAGTCATGTACACAGCAACATGATCTGTAACTAAGCCACGAAAACATCTCGTCTGTCACTTTCACCCCTGGATTTAGCATCTGTAAGCTTCTGCCGACTTCTGTCTTGCTCTGTATTTATTTTTTTCTAAAAGCGTAGTTTTGGATGCATGGTATTTTTATTTATAATGTGCACTTTTCGGTTTCAATAGGGTTGTGATTTCTTCCAATTATTTATTTTACTTTATGATTTCAATCACTGCTAACTTAACTTTGCACATAAACTGTTAAATATCGAGTTTCGACGTGAAATCCTTAACAAGTTCTGTTTCTACCACCATCATTATCATCACCACCACCACCACTACTACTACTACTACTACTACTACTACTACTACTACTACTACTACTACTACTACTACTACTGCTACTAATACTGCAACAACAACTTCTATTCATACTTCTACTAATAAACAATAAAAACAACAACAACTACTACTACTACTACTACTACTACTACTACTACTACTACTACTACTACTACTACCACTATTACTACTACTAGTATTATTATACTACAACCTACAACAACAACTACTACTACTACTTCTACAGCCTACTAATACTATATTATAACTACTGCTACTACTACTACTACTACTATACTATTACTACTACTTCTACTGCTGTTACCATTCCTACTAGTACTACTACTCCTATTACTACTTCTACTATTACTACTTCTAATTTTTTACTGCTAATACTGCTCCTTCTGGTACTGCTACTACTATTGCTTCTACTACTACTAC
>BMAT01008880.1:450707-468832 GCA_019649035.1 Elysia marginata
CTACTACTACTACTACTATTACTACCACTGCTCGTACTACTACTACGTTTTGAGACATTTAAAAGTATAGATAAGTTTAAGTCTCAAGTAACTAGGGACTATTGACCTTTGTTATTATGTATTTTAGCACAAAAAAGCTGTGTTTCGTTAATGTACCCGAATCTTAGAGAACGTGGGGGATATATAAAGACGTGTTTTTTTTCAATAAGCAGTTGTTATGGTGAAAGAATGCTGGTGAGTATATAAGAAGAAAAGTGTTAGATGGAGAGGTGGAAAGGATAAATGATTGGATGGGTGATATTGTGAGAAGGTTTGTAGATGATTGGGAGGTTGAACGGCTTACAATAATGGAAGAAATGATGGCGCGAGGAAGAGCGAGATGGAAATAGATAAAGGGGAACGGGTTGCAGGCTTGCAGCGGGGTGGAAGAGCCAAAAAATACAGCAAAGAGTAAGACTCGTTCGCGTTACAGACAAAGAGGCAGAAAGACTGATACTGCATCCAGACTCGTTCAGTTCGATTGTGACATAAACTGAATTAAAATTTTGTTAGCTTACTCAGCCTGGTTTCATTGACTTTACTACTTAACCATAAACTTGTGAAAAAATAAGTGCTCGTCGAAAATTATTATTATCGATTCGTAGAATTAAAAACGCTCACAAGTTCTTGTAACGTACGGTTCTTTGTAGAGGTAGTTAGCGTAAAGGTCAATCCACACTATTGGGGAGAAAATACACCGAAATTGTCAGTCAAGTGACCAGTGTTTTGTTTATAAAAAAAAGCAAGTTGTGAGGAATGAGGGAGTAGAAGAATGATAGAAGAACTAGGAAAAAGAGTAAGAGAGGGGCTTGGTCAGACGAACACCCTGAAGCATATGCACATGAAATGACATACAAGCAGGTATGTATGAGCTTACAAGCCGCTTGTCCTGGCGACTAGCGATGCAAGAAATCCTGTGTCGGCTTTAGGAGGGAGGGTGTGTGTGCACGGAGCCAGAAATAATGAAACTGAAGGCTATAATCACACTAATCAGAGTTGCCAGCCTCCGAGGATCGATGCTTTCCGAGCAGCAGGCAGGGAAAGGGGCTGGGAGGTGTACAACGAACAGGTTTGCCTGGCAGCTATTCTCCGAACATCATCATCTAAGCAAAGTGTACTCTGGACATCAGTATGTCGGTCTAAATAAATCCACTCTATAATAATATTAACATTAAATGTTGTCCATAAGCTCTGGATCACGAGAACTAAGCCAAAAACAATGTAAAGAAAAAACAGGTCCAAAAGGGAAATAAAGAAATGAAATAATAAAAAAAAAAAAACGAAAATCCGAAAGTAAACCACACAAACAAACTAAACTCAAACTGGTACATTTTTTTAGCTTATGCTCATGTTGCATTATTAGAGTATGTTGTTTATGTTGTATGCAGAGCAAAAAGCTGTTGTTAAATACATCGTTATTGTTTTGTGTGTGTGGTTTTTTTTTAATCCATCTCACGAGTTTTGTGTATTTATCATTGATTTTAAAGCTCTCATCTGTAAACAGACCATTGCTCTTGACACAAGTACAATGGAGACTCGCCCTTGAAAACAAATGAATGTCTAGCAAACCTCCTGTGGATAAAGCATGAAAACAAAGAACAAGTAGAGGTGTTTCAGTAACATTTAAATGTTTAAAAAGTAGCATTAAAATTTGCTTTTTTTTTCAAATTTCTACTGTTTGTTAAAACTATTCCACAACTCCGTCTTGAATAATTCAAATTAAGGGATAGCCTTCTTGTACTCTAAAGCGACGAATTGTAATACATAGAATCTAAATATATAGAGTTGCAGCATTGGTTTGTATCTGTGAAAGTGTTTGGGATACATGTCTTAGCATGCCAAGGTCTGAAACCGTACACAGTTATTCTTACCAATTTGGGACGTTCAGTAGACTATTTTCGAAGTAAAATTTAGAGTTCATTTTCCACATTTCAGATCTGATACACCGTCAGTGTGTAGATCTAGATTGCAAACCAAACTATCACATAAGCTTGACGTGTGTTAACAAAAATTGTGCTTCATGATGCGCCTGGCAAGATATATTGTGCTATTTTGTCTTGATGTATCTTTCCCTGGAAATTCCCGCTAGGGTCTAGAAGTAAGCATTCGTTTTAATGCTTACTATTTGACAAAATCTAATCCCATAGCTTACGCTTAAATATGCATAGTTCTGGAACATACAAAATAACACGAGGTAACATTACTGATTAATAAAAATAATGTAGCCAACTTTTACATCTTACTAAAAGGTAGCAACACATACAATTAGTCTAATTCAAGGTCGTTCACATTTAAAAACATAAGAAAACTTGACACCCAGAAAAAAGACCCATAGGCTAAAAAAGTCTGTCATCTACAGCAAGTATTTAAAACAGATTGCTTGTTATTTTACTTGTAAAACTTTTCATCATATTTACCGATGCTATAAAGAATAGCCCTATTTTTAATCATAACATCCATATCACATCATCATCATCATCATCATCATCATCATCATCATCATCATCAACAACAACAACATCTACATCATAATCATCTTCACCACCAACGTTATCAGAACCGGAAAGAATCGATTTTATATTAAAGTATTCTTTAGTTTCTTCCCCCCCCCTTACATTTGACTATTGGTATTTTCTACTTTTACTTTTGTTAATATCATTATTAACCTCTTCACGATTCTGCTTATTATTTTAGATATATATATGTATACCTCTCATTATTACTGACCACCTTCGTTCACTTTATGGCCCTTGTTACGCCTACCTTCATTTCTTAAAAAAAGTTTTAAAAATGATTAGGTTTAAAAATGTATCAAGTTATTCAATGTGTAATACTACGTCTAGAAGATATCTTGATGTAGAGTCTGGTTTAGATCCAAGATCTAGCCTAGAATTCGCGTGCGGTTTTATTTTTGTTTCTTTGATTTGGACCCTACCCGCCATTATTTCTATAGAAAGCCCCAAAGAGCCGGGAATAGAGAGGGGAGTGGACGAGAAAAGAACAATATATGCAAGAGAACGAAGAGGAACAAAAAGAAAAACAAACAGGAAATATCTCAAGGAAGAGCAGTGGGAAGAAGAGATTTCACAGGAACAGAGATACAAAGAAAATCAGAGTAAGGAAAATGAAGCAGAATAAATTAGAAGCAATGAGAAATTCGGTAAAAAAAATATAGAGGAAGATTAAGACAATTTGGGAAAATACGAACTTTCAGGTAATAAAGAGAGAAAGGCAGATGCGAGGGAAGGGGGCGAAAAGAAAACGGAAGTTAAACAGAGATACTTAAAATGAGAGAGTATAAAACTCACGATAACTTGTTTAAAGGATTTGAAAACAAGGCAGTGGAGTATTAGTAGAGCTTGGGAGTGGCATAGAGACGAGACTGGGGTGAAACTCTGAGAAGGAGAAAACAGTAACAGGAACACATAAAGAGAATGTGATTTTTTTTTCTTTTTGTGTTGGCGGGTTTGGGGTGAGGACAAATACTGACCGAGAGATGATTTGGAGAGAAAAAGGAGGCAAACTTTAACGAGACTCCAGGGGAAAAACGGCAAGAGTCACTCCAAAAATTCAGTGAAATTTTCTCTTTCAAAGGTGAATAAATCATCTTTTATAGCTCTTTACTTTATCAAACTCGTTATCCTCCAAAATTTTATTTACTAAGACATGTTTTGTTTGGTTTTAAGATGTCTAGATTTGTCAAGTAACTTTCTGTGATGTATTTTGGGGATCAGGGTCATTTTGTGACTTATGCCGTTTTTCCCCTGGAGTCTTCTTGGACTGATACAGTGACGCCATGACAAAAAAGATAGGCAACCTCTGACATTGCCCTGTACATTACCTAAATATTTAAGTCCAGATATTTATCTGATGTGGTTGGTTAGAGGCTGAGAGAGTAAAAAGTATATCTTATACAGATTTCCCTAGTGCGGCACCTATATATTTCTTCACCTGCCGACAAAGAAGATGGAGAACAACAAAAACCAAATACGATAACGACAACAACAAGAAACTGCGTCCTGAGAAAAAGAAACCAAGAAGTGGCAACAAGGCAAAGAAAATAGGACATAGGGCCAATTGAGTGCTTGAATGACGCGTAGCTACCAAATTAAAACTTAAAACCTTTGCAGCACGCCGTGATACATAGAAACTACACTTCTTAATCACCAGAAGTAGATCTTATGAAGAATCTAGTCCCACAGCCATGATGCAATGATGGATAGCAAAAACACATTGTAATAAAAGAAGTGTGGTTTTTTGTCGTTGTTGTTGTTGGTTTTTGTTGTTGTTTTTTTTAGGGGGGAGTGTGGTAAGGAAATATAACATGAAAATTAGAAGACTAGTTGATAAAAGGAGGTATGTAACCTTGGCCTTACGAAAATGAAAGGTCCAAAACCTCATACCTTCACTTGTTATAGAAGAAAGGGTAGCATTAAGGGGATTAAATCAGCACAAACATTATGTCAGGAGCTCCAGCAGTTGTTGTTGTAGTATTAGTGGCATTGGTAAACCAAACTAATTCCATTAACAATCGCCTTGATTTACAAGCCAACAGCCGTGAATATAACGAGAAAAGCGTTCCAGTGGCTGAAGAGATGGTCTCCCATCCCTGGCTGTTGTGATGTTTTCATCCTGATTTTGTTTTAACATCAGCATTTTTGTTCATTCAACTTGTATTCTTAAAGTTTTGTCACAGAGCAATCCTCAGTTTTAAAATCAGGTTCATGAAGCGATGTTGCGTAAGTATTATTGCACGAAGCTTAGAATATGTCAAGAAGACTTCGTTTTTAAGCATTTTGATGTGCGGCTTTTCCTTTACTTTTCGTTTTAGATCATATGGCATAAAATAATTACAGGACGTTTTAATAATTGATTCATATAAATGAGGATCTCGCATAAAGCTTTTCCTTATACCGTTCATTGTCAGGTTTGTTGGCATTAAATTATCGCAGCTAAAACGTTAAAAGATGTTTTAAATCTATATCTAAAATAGGTTTAAATGCGCAAGTAATCCCCCCTCCCCCTCCCAATGATTTTTAAAGTATGTCTACCTTTAAGACATTATCATAAGTGTTGATAATCTCCTTAGATTCTAGATCTATATTAAAACTATAATTAGTTACAAATATCGCAGACATGGTTTGAAAATTAGGGTGAACTTAATGCCCTTATTTCATTTGATTCAGTTCGTCAGTTGCTTTCCAATTTTTCATTTTTTTTTCATTTTCAGAACATGAATGTCCATAGGTAGTTGTATCAATCTTTGATAGCGCAACATGAATATCGTTGCAATATTTATCTTTGAGGGACCAACGTGGGTGTCTTTAAGCTGTTAGATCTATCTGTGATAGAGCACCATGAATGTACTTGTGTTTGTAATCATTATCTATCTTTGACAGACCAACGTGGGTGTCCTTAGGCAGATAGATCTTTCTTGAGGAGAGCACCATAGACGTTCTTGGGCAGCAAGATCTCTAATGGAGAGCATAAATAGAATGCAATCTTCGTAGACCTATAGAAAAATGTGAAACTGGTCTAACATTGAGTACAAATCTTTAAGGGGAGAGAGGTCGATGAGGAATATGAAATAAAAAAAGGGAATGAAGACTGAGAGTGAGTTACAAATAGAAAAAAGTTCAAAATATGAAATAAATTGGAAAAGGCAGTGAGAGAAAGAGAGAGAGAGAGAGAAAGAGAGAGAAGGGGGGGGAGAGGAGGGAGGTTCAATAGCGGAGCTTGATCCAGACTAGTACCAGTGGGCGGAACTGGAAAATGGCCAAATGAAGAGGGATGAGATACGCCGGAAATCCCTCGGGACTGGGCTTTTTCGGGTCAATACTGTTTGGACACATACACACAATCCTCTCTCTACCTGTATCTCTTTCTCTCTCTCTCTCTCTTTCTCTTTAAGTTAAGTTTAACTTTCGTAATATCTCTTTCTATTTCTATCTCGTTATTTATATTTCTCTCTTGTTGCCTATTTGTTTCTCTCCAACTCACCCTTACAAACAACATCAGTCATATAACTTTTTTGCTCGTCTGCATTTACACATCTC
This sequence comes from Elysia marginata, assembly GCA_019649035.1. NCBI lineage: Eukaryota > Metazoa > Mollusca > Gastropoda > Plakobranchidae > Elysia > Elysia marginata. The sequence continues at coordinate 456,803 of BMAT01008880.1, forward strand.
AATCATTCTCTATATGTTTTTCGTCTTTTAGTCTGTCTCTCTCTTTATCTCTCCCCACTCTCTCTCTCTCTCTCTCTCTCTCTCTCTCTCTCTCATTCTATCTTTCTCTTCCTCAATCTGTCTCACATTCAATGTCTCCCTCTCTTATGTTAATGTTGTGTCTCTGTCACCCGTTTATTGTTTTTTTTCAATTCCTCTACACACACACATATTCTCGCTCGCTCTCTCTCTCTCTATCTGTCTCTTTTGCCTTATTTGCGCTCCAATATATCTTTTGTTTGTCTTCATCATTGGCTGTCTCTGTCTTGCCCCATGTAGGTATTTTTTTTTCTTCGACACCTCTCACTAAGCACTGGTTACATTAAAAAAACATTTTTCGTCAAGACGTTGATATCGCCCTCTTCGAGGACAATTTTCTCTCTCTCACACTTCCCCTCTCTATCTATTTATCTCTATCTCTTTCTCACTGTATGCTATGTCCTAGAGCATCCTTTTGCCTCCATCCTCCTTATCATTTCTCTTCACAGGGTGGCTTACTTTTTGTCTCTTTTATTCATCATGTATTGCCCTCTTCCTGATCAGTCACTGTGCGCGCTGTCTCTTTTTCCTTCTCTTTTTTTCCATAATTACCTCACTCTTCCATTAATTTCTGTTACCCTCCTTTCCCACTCTACTCTGTCTCTCGCTCCCTCTGTTTCTCTCCTTATACTCATGTCCCTATCTCTTTCCTCCCATCTCTGTTCGGGCTTATTTTCTGTCTGTGCTTATGTGCGATTTTTTTTTTTTGCATCGTTTTAGATGCATTCTAAAGTATATACTTTAAAACCAAAGTTTGGTTTAAGTAATATGCTGGGCTAAGTGAATACCGTATTAGATCTCCTAATATTCATTTTTCAAAGGCGTTGATTAAACTTAATGCTGATCAAACATTTTATAACCTTTCCCGTTCCTAAATTTATAGTTAAAAAGATTAAATTTTCATGATGTTACGTCTTCAGAAACTAGATTTTTTCGTCTTCTTTTCTAAGTTTTGTGTTTGTACTTTTCGAATATTTGCCATTTTGATGAAAATACTACTGGTTTTTTTTCAAGACCCATTCAGGTAGAAATTAATAAGTAACAACTTGTGCCTTGAAAACCGCAGGTTAAACCAGAATTTCTCGTCAAGTCAGATTATTCTTTTTACAAACTTTTCACCGGCTCTTACATTTAAAATCGCTTGACCTTTAAACTATTTTTGCATCACAGCCATAGATATCATGTAATGATTTGTTCAACGTAAATTAGGAAAAATTGGTAACTTTTGGGGGAGTGCCCCGGGATAGATATAATGAGTAACAAGATTTGTAGTGAAAAGTCCCTCTTCTATTTTAAATGTTTTGATTTGCAGGACCTGTTTGGCTAAACTAAAGCTCCGAGGTTAGTTAGCTTGCTGTGAAATACTAAGTATTATTTGCAGCAGTCGAAAAGATATTAAGAGAGAAGAAAAACAAGGGAGAATAGAGAGATAATGAAAATAAAACTGAGGGAGAGAGGGAAAGGAGAAGGGGAGATAGACCAGCAACCTTAAAGTACATATACTGGTAATAATTTTTTCCCTTTGATTGGGCAGGTAGACAGGGCCATTAAAATTGTATACACGTTGTGACTGGTATTCACGGTCCTTTCAGTGATATTTTACCTCTTTAGATATGTAAGTATCTCTCCTTTGGTAACGTCGTTTTCTTGCGGATGCTTTTTATTGTTTATAACAATGAAGTCAAATCTTATGACGGTGAGAGTAAGAATGAAGAAATAAGCAGAAACTAAAACTATCTAGTTTCTTGAACTCCTATACAACTACTTAACTACTACAACTTCTACAAGTATCACTACAACTACGTCTACAACTGCTGCTGCTAAGACTACTATTACTACTGCTGCTGCTGCTGCAGCTGTTGCTGCCGCTGCTGCTACTACTACTAATAGTAATACTATTACTGCTACTACTACTACTATTGCTGCTGCTACCACTGTTACTTCTACTGCTACTATTACTAGTAGTAGTGGTAGTAGTAGTAGTAGTAGTAGTAGTAGTAGTAGTAGTAGTAGTAGTAATAGTAGTATTAGCAGCAACAGTAGTAGTAGTAGTAGTAATAGTAGTAGTACTAGTAGTAGTAGTAGTAGTAGTAGTAGTAGTAGTAGTCGCAGCAGCAGCAGCAGTAGAAGTAATAGTAGTATTAGCAACAGCAGTAGTAGTAGTAGTCACCACTCTTGCAATTTTTCTTTTGTGTCTACTTAACTACAAGCTTAATTATGGCTACTGCATTGTTTGTCTAATCCATCCATAAAGCTTGATCTGAGATGATGAGTATGGCTGTCACAATGCCTAATCTGCTTCCATCTACTTAACTAATATGATGATCTTTTCCAATTACCCCCTCTCATAAGCCTTTAATCACGAAAGAACAGGTCAGCTCTCGACCGCCTCACTGGAGAAACAACTAGGTCAATAAGAACTAATGTAACTCTTTCTCTTTACCCACCCTCATTATGTCTTTTCGTCTCTCGCGTTCTCTTTCCATCACCTTTCCTTCTGTATTTCTCTGTCTCTATGCCACTTTGCTCTCTATTTCACTCTTCCTCCTCTCTCTACCATATTCCTCTTTACCCCCTCTCTCTATCCTATTCTTTCTAGCATCATCTGCTCTCTTTATCTTTTTTCTATTTCGCTCACTCACTGTCTTCCTCTCTGTTACTCAGTGCCTCTCTATCTCCCTGTAGATCTCACTTCTCGAGCCAGCAGCGTGAGGCCTGGTTGTGTCAGCCCATTTACTCTGGCCGTGTCGGGCAGGTTTGAGATCGATATTGCTGAGACTGGTCCCCCGTGCGTGCTGGATAGCCAGCTTACCCTGAACCTCGAGACCAGAGTCTAATCGAGGAGATGATGGGAGAGCTGTCTTCTCTCTCTCTCTCTCTCCCTCTCTCTCTCTCTCTCTCTCTCTCTCTCTCTCTCTCGCTCACTCTCTCTCTCGCTCTCTCTCTTTCCCTCTATCACTCGCTCTTTATCTCTGTCTCTGTCCCTCTGTCTGTTTGTCTGTCTGTCTGTCTCTCTCTCGCTCTCTTTGCGTTCCATATATCGCTTTCTCTCTCCGGTGTTATATACATAATTATTATGGCTTGTTATTACTGGTATCATAGTGATAGCTTTATGAACCGCTGGGAAGATGGGGCAGGAATGAATGATGGTCTATTACTATTGGATGGCTGAATGTGTTAATCTTGACTGTTGCCTTGGAAGTAAACGAAGATATAGATTTTTTAAGAAAAATCTCAAACCAGGCAGAAAAATTTACTGACTTGTACTTTTTCACATATTCAGTTTTTTTCTTAAAAGGTTTGGATATTATGTTTGATGTATCGTCTACGGCATAACTTTCATGGTAGTCAGATACCTTGTGTGGTTTCCTCGATACGCCCATTAAATAAACCCTTCACGTTTAGTCCCTTATTTTGTTTTGCGTTCTTTATCCATCCTTAAGGAATATCATAACCAACTTTCTTGCTAGAACCTGTATTTATTAGGTATAGATAATTACATTTTAATGTGTGACCAGTCTGAATAGCGTCATTTGTGGCTGTCTCTTTTTCTTTTTCTTTTTATCTATTTTTGTTGGGGGGGTGTCTTCTTTTTTTTTTCTTTTTGTATGTAGTAAAAGTAAATTTTTGTATTGTTTTTGTGGAAGTCATCATTATGTTCCTCCTGTCCATTTAAATGGCTTTCTCTATATTTAAAATTTGTAAAAGTAAACAAAGTCAATGTTACTTCTATCTACGTAAAATGGAAATTTGAAGAGGAAAAAACTCTCAAAGAATAATGAAGTGCTAGTATTTTTCATTTGTTTAAACATTTAAACCAATTTCTTATTTATTGTTGAAAGGAATAGAGATGTGCATAATGATTGTGTTCCAAGAGTGACCTAGCTGTTTAACGTAATTTGTCATTCTTTTACATAATTTGGCAAGTTATAATTTATAATTGCAAAATTTCTAATCAATGTTCTCTCTCTCTTCCCCCCCCCCCTTTCTCCCATTCCTCTTTCTATTTTGTTCATATTACAGGTTAGTTTAGATTCTAGGGTGCGAGAGGTTATAAATAGAAACATGGTTGAACCCACGCCGCACACATTTGACGAAGCACAACTGCAAATATGGACACTCATGCATCGAGACTCGTACCCGCGGTTTCTCAACTCACAAGTTTACAAAAGACTTTTGCAGCAATTATCATGAGGGTTTTGTGACTATTGGGCGCACTGATGTCGTCGTGAAAACCGTTTGCACCGAAATGGACCTCTTGAAATTATACTATGTGGACAGCAAGGAGTATATAGCCCAACCGAGACTGGAGACTTCTCAACTGGAACAATCTAGATCTAGGTCATAATTGATCGTCGAAATCCGATGATGTATCACGTGGCTGACTGGATGCTACTGGAGATGGTTGCGTTTGATCTTTTTGTGACTTGTATGTTGTTGTTATTGTTGTCTGTGGTGGTTTGGGATGTTGGTATGTCTGCAAGGATCAAACCCAGCTCTCTGGGCGTTGTTAGTCTAGCTATGTATGCACCTTGATAAGATCTAAATTTTAGATATATCATGCGTGACATTCTTATCAATTTGTAGCCTACCAAAACAGCTGAGTACCAATTTTAAAAATGGCGGTTTTATCTCTGTCGTGAAAAACATAGATGGAGTAAAATGTTACAACTTTGCAAGTTGCAGCACTAGGTATGCAAGTATCCCAAAATAAAATGACAGGGAGAAAAAAAGGCCTTGTTGGATCTCCTTTTCCCAACTTCTAAAACCATTATCTAACTCCTGATAAAGCAATGTGTGATGACACCCTCTTGGCGCTGGTCGCTGGAGTTGGTCGCTCACACTTGTATAGTCTTAACGTAGGTGTTAGTCTTGCAGCTCGTTTTTTCTCTTGATCAAGATTTATTCGCTTTAACTTTTAAGAGGCCTCTCCGTTTGGCTTTGACTTGAGCTCAAATTTTGTTTCGTTAGGTTATTCGCAAGTACATCTTTTTATTGGTAAAGTCATCTTTGAGCTTCAAAGGATAAGTGGTGATATCTTTTTCTTTACAATTGCGCTCTGCGCGCCTCTCGGTAAAGAGATTTGATTGGAACTTTCTTCGTAATTTAACACGCAGTCAAGCAGCTTGAAAGTACCCAACGATTAACATCCGAAAAAAATGTAGTCTCAGTGGTCTTTGAGTTGCTCCAATAACTCGCCAGCCATGGGCGGAGAGCACAGTGTGTTCAGTATAAGTTCTACCCCAAGAGTAAGCTTCCCTTGGTAATAACTTGTAGGCGGAATGAAGTAAGGCAATCAAACTTGGTGTATCATGTGATTTTCTACTCAACAAAAAAAGCACCACATTCTTGCATCGTCCATTATTTGATGTCAAGAGCAGCGATGGTGAGAGGCCTTGCCCAGCTGTCGGATTGCAGCTTTCGTTGCCAATCGAATATCTTCTTCTGTCCAAAATTTTTACCTCGAATGTGCTCTTTCATCTTTGAGAATAGCCAAAAGCCAAAAAAAGCTAAATGCTTAAAATAGTTCTAATGTGTTATGACGATCACTTACATTGGTCTAGCAGCTTCACTGACAGAGAGCTCTGGCGTGGTGTCACGGTGTCAGGTAGCTTCGGGTTCTGACATGAAAGGTCGCTCTCTACGTATGGCTGGTTTCAGTTATGCGAAAACCTTCTTGTAATAATGACCATTGACTTAAAGTCTCTGTGATCGACCTACAGGAATTGAAATCTCTTAGTGATCACGCGAATGTCATACCCTAGAATAAATTCCTTCTCATCCTCAGGAATAATCTTGCTGGCCGTTGTGCTGTCTCTCTCACTCTAAAAAGTAAGTGTGTTTTCGAACCGTTCTATACTCGTGCTCAATGCTGTAAAAAAAACTTGCCAAACGTAGATACTGCTAGATTTGATTCATGTGCAAGGCACAGATTTGATTTTTACAAGGTAGGGAAACTTACTTTTGGGGTGGATCTCGAACAATAGCGCTGGGCACAGTCATGGCAAGGTCTCATTGTCTAACGCACAAGACCACCATTATGCTGTTGTTTCTTCAATTAAATTCCAGTAACTTTTGTGTGCGGTTTTCCAAAGAGAGATTTCCAATCCATTTGGTTTATGTTTCTTTTTTGCCTGAAGCCATTTAATTTGCGTAGTTGATCGTCGAAACAATCCCTCATAACATGTACAGGAGTATACTTGAGAATGAAAATAATGATTGTTCGTTGTTATAAGAATGAAAAATCCGTAGAGAACTTATTTTTATTCACCTGTGATTATAACTTTTTTTTACACTATTATAATTCAACAACTGTTTACTTTTTGTGAACTGCATTGTGGTCTTCTACCCTGTGATGAAACGGATTCACTAAAATATTGAATGCCAGAAAGAATGTCAGCTGACCTATTAAAACATAATGGCTTTGATTCAATTGAACGACTGAACGCTCAGTCAAGTCTGATGCAGAGCAATTCTTCAGTCTTTAGCACGGTATAGTGGTAAAAGCATGGCTGCTCTGTGACGCGTACATGACATTCCTCAGATCTTATAGAGATTACTTTTATAATCTTATATATGCCTCACCTGTATGAAACAATTTCTTTTTTTTATTTCCACGCCTTTCGTTTTCTTAACAGCAAATTAGGTTTAGTGACCTTGTTTGTCTCGGCTTAAAAGCTATCAGTGACTGTGATGGATAGAATTCAACACTGTACAGCGTTGAAAAAAAATTAATTTTGTATAGAACTTGAATGTAAAGCATGCTAGATCTGGTATGTTTTAATGCTTTATTGATTGTGCGAAATGTTCTTAACAATTACATTATCTATTGATACATGATAGCTAAATCCGAACAGTTAGAGTTCTGCCAATTTATCTTGTGTAAATGATCAGTATGTATATTCACAACAATCACTTTTACAACGGTTCTATATTTTCGTTGGTGTCAATGCATTTTAAGTATTCGATATGCATTATGGATATCTTAACTGTGAAACAAGGAGTACAGCAACAGGGCATGGCAGGTGTGAGCAGTGTACATAATATCAATTATTATTATCATAATAGTTATTTCATAATAAATTAGAATATTAACTTTTCTATTTCATGAAGGCGATCAAGAGGCTAAACCTTACCCGATCTCATTCTTCTTGCGTCGATCTATGTGTTCTCATCGGACGTGTATGTCCATCGTGTTACTTATAAAACACCTGTATTTATAACAACTATGTCTTTTTAAAACAAATTTTGTGCGAATGTTGTATCGTTTTAAGCTGTATTAGTGTAACCCTTTGTAAAAGCAAGACTTGTGAGGTTAGAGATTGGAATACGATCTCGTCCCCCCGGTCCCAACTGGCTAAAACAATTATGGTCATTCATACGATCTACGGCGCCCTGAGGTCATCCTCATCGGGCGAACTCACAGCACTTCTCTCACCAGAAATCATCATTCTCAGTGTGTCTAAGCTATGGCAGGTCTTTGCATTACTTCATCTTTACCCTCAGACATTGATAAAATCATCTTTGCAAAAAAAACTGTAACCCACTTCTACACCAGTCTAGTCTCGATGATTATATTTCCCTCTGTTTTGTGTTCCACGGCTAGAAGTTCGTCTTATTTTCTATTTAAAGGATCGGCACATCCGGAGTTTTACCAGCCAATCAATACAACTACCCCGAGAGCCCTAACTCCACCCCCACCTCTAAACCCATCTCTCACTCCCTTTTTCTTCTGCCAAGTCGCTTTGCTTTGCACTCAGAAATCCAATTAAATACATGAACCCCTCCAAGTCCTCGCGGAAGGGATAGGATGTTTTTATTTCTCTCCGAGTATCACCATTACTTGTTTCCATATTTTTTTCCTTCATGTATTGGTAACCCTTAGTTCTTCTGTAATTAAATTACGTCTTTACATTTCACAAAAATTCAAACAGTTTCTTACCTCTTAGCTTCCTCACTAGTTTGATGTATTTTTCTTTTTTAATGAGTGTTCTGAGCTTTATTTCTCTTAAACACCCATTTTAAATGCAACGAAATGATATTCTTAAAGTCAGAGGAAGAGAGAAGATAGTATATATTTAGAAAAAAGACACTTGTTTAAAAAATCGCATATAAAGTTTCTTGGAATCAAAACAGCAATAGCGAAGCTGTAATTTTATAGAGATTGGAAGGAGACAGAGATAGTTGGGATGAAAAGAAAAAAGAAAAGAGGTGACACGAAAGTGAGAGACAGAGAGAGAAAGAAATTTAATCATTCAGGTTGAATAATCTTAACAATAAAAATTTAACCTCAGCTTGTAGAGAAAGATACTTTTTAAACTTGTATCTTCGTTTTGGCGTAAGCTTCTTTTCGATCATGTTCTTAATGGTGTTACATTTTTCCACCTCTGTTGTTGTCTTCTATTTAATAGTTAATTTAATAGTCAAAACAAACCTCTACAGTTTGTTGGGGGTTTTTTGTTTCGTTTTTTTTTTGTTGTTTGTTTTGTATTGTTTGTTTTTGCTGCTTGAGTTCAGTTTATTTCTCTATTGTTTTCTTTGCTTTTTAAGTAAAAATAAAATCAACAACTGAATTTTATTATTTGTACCTCCAAAACTAAAAAAGTTTACGTTTATCATTATACTTTGGCATTATTAGTGGAGCTCCCTTTCTAGTTTACCTTATTAGTAACTCGTGAAAACGATTTTGACATAGACTGCTTGTCTGTTTGGTTTTTGTTAAGTAAAATGCACAGGTTTGTTCCTTTTTTCACAATAAATTTTTGTCAAAAAGAGAAGTTCACTTTGGACGACTTTAATGTAAGTAAAATTCTTCAGGGGTGGGGGTAGAAGGGATATCTGTATTTAGGCTCTTTTCTCTAAAAGATACTTAAACAATAATTTATGAGCCTGACTTAAATATTCAAAGGGTTGCATCTTTAATCACACAGTGTCAATCGGTATCTCACTAGATCCTTCTATCTTTTCAGAGAAGTCTCTCATAAGTAGTAACAGATGGTTACATAATTAGCAAGTAATGTAGGCACACCTCAAGGGGACGGTCTTAGCCCTATGTTATTCGTTGTATATCTATAACATGCCTTGAAAGAAGTAAGAGACACATATCCGTATGACGTATGCGAGGGACAGCAGGAAAGCAACATAGATCTAATTCCTGACACAAATAGTGAAATACTGCTTCATCGCGGTTTGGCGTTGGAAAGTAGAACACTGCCGTTTAGTTTGTCTGAAGCTTAGCAATCGGATATTATCCACGTATTTCTCTTTTAGAAAAGAAAGGTACCATATATAGATTTATCTCTGTGCATATTTCTAATATGATAGAGCCTACTTGTAGCTTTTTTTTTGCACATGGCGAAAATCGGGTACACAACTGAAACCAAAAACTGAAGTTTGAAATTATTCCCAAGGGCTGGGGATAGAGGGGATATCTGCATTTAGGCTCTTTTCTATTAAACGGAAATTGCATGCGAAGACGTAGAGACTTAAATGCATCACAAAATATCGTCGAAGCAGAGGTCCAATAAAGATTAGAAAGACACAAACTCTTTGTCAATGTTGCAAAAAAAAAATAACAACAGAATACACCACTTCGAAGCGAAACGGGACCAACTGGAAAAATACAAGTTTAAGTTTGAACACTTATAGGAGCCAGAAACTATCTCAAAAGAATAAAACAGCTTTCTACCGTAGCACTCGCAAAACTCCAAAACTTTTCGATTCGTAGTGACGAAGTCTAAACCAGTACAAAGATAAAATTATATAGAGGGATTAGGGCGTTAGTAAAATCAAAGTTAAAAATCGTGGTACATGGGCACTAAGGGAAAGTGAAGAGAAACAACCAGATGCTTTCCATAGAAATCCCCTTATGGAAATGCTAGGAATTAGATACTCAGTGACAATCACAATTGAGTCCCTGTATAAAAAGTACAAAGAGCGCCTAATTTTCATCTATATCCTAATGAGCAGCTGGCGCCTGTTTGGGCATAATTAAGGAGAGAGAAAGCAATTCTCGAAAGTAAGGCAATGAACAATTTTTTCAATACACAAATTGTCAAATTCCGAGTGAGACCAATAACAACATCACCTGTTGTACTTAACATCGACCTCTCCCGAACAGCGACATCACTCACTCTCAAAAGTCAAAAGGACCTCGACAAACTGAGAAAAATTTCACACGAGCCAAGCCAATTGATTGAACAAACAGCAAAAAAAAAACAAGGATGTGCTAATGTGAGGGGCAGTAGGAAAGGAACATAGATCTAGTTCCTGACAAAAAATACTGCTTCATCGCGGTTTTGCGTTAGAAAGAAGAACACTGCCATATAGCTTGTCTGAAGTTTAGCAATCGGATATTTTTAAACTTTATTGTCTTTTAGAAAAGAAAGGTACTATATATATAGATTTATATCTGTACATATTAGGGCTTACTTGTAGCTTTTTTTACACATGGCGAAAATTGGGTTCTTATTCTTTTTATTACAGACTTTAAGCAGCAACGCGTGAGTATGACGCGAACGTCTTTGGCGTCTATTTTTAGAAACTGGTTTCATTATTTTTATAGTTTCCTCAATCTGCTTTCCCGATTTTCACGTACGCGTAGTGCGACACGGTGCGTGTGCTAAAGGTCTCTATTATTAAGAGAATTGCAACCTGAAATGAAAATATTGACAGGTGCTTGGTTAAATGTTGTTTTCCTTTTTAGTTACGTTTCACTTTGTTCTCTATTCTATTTTCTTATGTTTGTTTTGTTTCTTTTGCTAACTCGTGCATGCTTTAAAAGTTTACCATCGTAGAATGTCAGGTAGCAGAAACAGCAACAGAAGAAGAAGCAAAAGCAGAAGAGGAAGAAGAAACTAAGAAGAAGAAATCAAGAAGAAGAAGAAGAAGAAGAAACAAGAGAAAAAACAGTAAGAAATACTACAAGGCAAACAACAAAAAACATTATAAGGGTTACAACCAGAATCTTATATAATAGACTTTTTTAGAATAGTTTTTTTATTTTATTTTAGGAGACGGAGATTATCATAAACATTATTAGTTGATACTTAGATAATGCCAGAGTTAGGGATGTTAGTGTGGTTATATAATTTGTCAATTTCTTCAGCGGTTACAGACGCGTTTGAAAGTTCGAAGCTGTATACGCAGCATTAACATTGGTGTCCGAATTTGTCTTCTCTCCCCGCCTTTTTATTTTTTTCTTTAAAATAGTGAAAATTTTTAATTGAAAGCTTTGCAAAGCTTTTTTTATTTATCCATGATTTGACCCTAATTTATTATCCACTTCCTCTACATCCTACTTCTTTACCTCGTTTTCATCTTCTTGTTTTTGCATCGTTGTGGCATTCTTATAATTTTCGCCACTTACTGGTACATGTGAAACTAACATTTCATTCCCTGAAATAACAGCTGTAGAAAGTGCATCAAACGAACTGTGCAATTCATTAAATGACGCATTAACACTTCTCCTCTATCAGTGATTCACTTTGTATTGCCGTGCTTTTATGTCTGACAAAATAATGTAAAAGCCTGAAAAGCCGAATACGAGTCGACCCACGTAGTCCGATGGATGATGCCTCAAAAGTTTATTTTGTGCATAATCAAGAAAGTTTGCCACGATCTAAATAAGTTATTATGATTATGTGTTGCTATAAGACATCGAGAAAACATTGAGTTATTTGTACAATAGTATAAAGAATATTACTCTCATATTGACTGTGGACAGAATTTAACTGTGTTACATCAATGAAGTTATGACGTCTGTAGACATATTGCGCATTGTACTAAATGCGTTTGTACAGTTGATTTATCGGTTTCTTCTTCATTTCTTCATTTTTAAAGCTTGAATTGTGCTTTTTCTTGGACAATTATTGTATGGATGATTACTTTTATGATTTTCTTATCAACTTCAGTGTTATTTTCAATTTTTTACAAGTGTTTTGATTATTTTCA
>BMAT01008883.1:78369-88705 GCA_019649035.1 Elysia marginata
GAGAGAGAGGTCTTGATCATGTAATGTTACTGATTGCTGAGGGATAGAGAGTAAGTCAGTAGAGGAAATAGAGATAACGTAAAGAATAGATTTGTTAAGACATTAAGTTGGGAACAAACATACTGTAAAAAAAATTTAGTCTAATTTAATTTAGAGAACCTAGACTAAACAGTTAGGTGAAAAGCATTGATAAGAGTTAAGTTAGGAACTACGATTCTGTAAAAATTCGTGAAATGGTGAAAAAGATATTTTTGAAATTTTATAATGATAAGATGTATTTAAAGAGAAAAGAGCTATGAGAACAGAATGTTCCTTTGTGTTGTGTATGTCTTTAGAGTAAGGAAAAAAGAATGTTACTTTGTGTTATAATTGTTTTTTAGAGTAAGGAGAACAGAGTATTCCTTTGTGTTGGGGTTATTTTTAGTTCAAAACCATAATCGTTTAACTGAAAAAGGTCTACATACTTCTAATCAAATGTATGAGATTTTTGCAATCCTTTAATAATAACTAAGAAAACATCAACTTTGCGCCTTTTCAAATTTAAACAGGAAAATAAATGGTTGATCAGAATACCTCAAGTTTGTTTAAAAGAAAAAAGTGGGTAGAAGGAAAGGAAGCTTAAGACATGTAGACAACTAGACATAGGGTTCGAACGGCGATGGTCGTGGGAAGGGGTTGGGGTTGGGGGATAGAAAAACAGATCGGCCAGTTTAGAACGTTTGAAAGTAAAGGAGGAGACAAGTCAGTGACACCGCGAAACAAAACAACAAAGCTGGTCCATACGAAACAAGCAAAAAAGATTCACAAAAATGATTACCCAAGATTAAGTTTCTATTTTGAGCTATTCAGGTCTATAAAATAAACTCGATACTGACAATGCAGTATCCTTTTTTTTTGCTAATGGCTAAATTTTGTTAACAGCTTTTATTTTCTTTAGTCCGTTAGAAATACGCCTGCGGCAAAATTATCACCAGAAAGCCTGTCGATGACACGCCGCCTCCAGAGATAAAACAAAAATTAAAAAAACCGTGAGGCTGAAGCGCAACGTGACGGCATAGGACATCGCGAGAAAACTTCGCAAAAACTCTTTAAAGGAATCATCTTTAGTATATTGTCTTTACTTTTTTTTTTAATTTTCTTCTGAGTGCTTTTATAACCATGTCTGCGGCCTGGAAATGCTGTGGTGGAGAAGATAAATGTTCTTGCTTTTTTATTGGAGGAGTTTAAAACGTATTACTTCTTTTGTTTTATTTAAGATGTTTTGTACGCTAGTTTGAGCGAAATCGTCCGTAAATGGGCGGATTTGATTAATATGTACAAAAAAAAGACGATTCCACTCGATTTCTTGATCCCTCTTTTTTCATTGAGTGTAGTCAATTAGTCAGAGCAAAAGGTTCATGAAATGTAACATTAGGCGGGCCCAACTTTATCTGGTTATCTTGCTTTCATTGGCGACTTTTTTAGGTTGATGATCTTGTTGATATTGAAAAAATCGCCCAAAATCTTTTGAAGACTAACCAGGCGTCGGCTTTTTCAATTTTCGTTTTTCTTATTCTTGTTTTTAAATATCTAAGACAAGGTATTTAGCAAGTTTTTTAATGAAATTGCCTAAAAATGTATGAAGTTATATAATAACCCATTTTCATTCTATCCATTCACTGTAATCGAATCTTATATACTAGGGCAGGTCCGGATAAATATTTTTATTATTTTTTAAGATATTTAAATATTACTCCATTTCAATATTTTAAGAACTCCGTGAAAGTGCGCGTGCCCCTTGTAAAAGCTAAGAGAAAGCACTTTATGTCTTGCCTTAGAACAAAATAGCATCATATTATATCAGAGCTCATGTCCGCTATTGAATTACCAAAGTTGATTTTACTTGTGGGTGGTGGTAAAGATGATCGTGTTATTTTCAAGACATGTAGCATCGTTCGTCTTGATAAAAATTTAAAAATTTCGTCCACTAAATTTTTTTCCGCTTAAGTAAAGAGAACAAAACTTTTCTAATTTGTTTCTTGAGTTACATTTTGTCACTTAGTTTGTATCGTATTGGTGGTTTTGTTGTCTCATTTTAGCATTGTCTATGAAGTCTTTATTTACTGCCAATTTCGATCACTCTTTTTAGCGGTTTTTAATTACTTATACATCAGCCTTTAAGACATCAGTAAATATATCTATTTATTGACCATTTGGAAATGAGCTACTGTCTCCTCATGAAGCGAATGATTCCGTCAGTACTTCGCCATCAGTTTCTCATTCACCATTATGGAAACGCTGAACTGAGTCCTAATGTCGATACAGAATGTTCGCAATCTTATGTGTGGCATATTCAGCATAGTTCTTTTGGAACTTGTTGTACAGTCGGGCTTAGAGATCAGCCAAATGAAATGCAACGGAAGATTCTACACGGGAGCAGAGGCCGGGCACCATGGCTCCATTGTCTCCTACACACGGGGCAGATCCAGAAAAACGGAAGATTCTACACGGAAGCAGAGGCCGGGCACCATGGCTCCATTGTCTCCTACACACGGGGAATACCCCAACGGGGTCTCAGAGGATTGGGTAACCTATTGCGTGCGAGCAAAATCTTTGAGTTTCAGTGGATAGAAATAACCGGTCAGAATATTCAACACCCCGGTACCATTTTAGTAACTGGCGTTTCATTGCTGCGTACATGAAATGTTTGGAGGAATTTCCGCCGAGCCAGTGACAACACATACCACAGAGAGCGCCCACGTGCTATCCTTGACCGGTGCTAGAAAAAAGTATCTACTGACACAACCCCGAAATATTCTACCTGCGATCTTAGTCATAAGAGCTACAGTACAAGCACGTGCTATCCTTGACCGGTGCTAGAAAACAAGTATCTACTGACACAACCCCGAAATATTCTACCGGCGATTTTAGTCATCAAGGCTCCCGTGCAAGCAGGTGTGAGAGAGAAAAAGACTTCTCACTGAATGTTATCTAAATTGTTCAATTTCTGCTTGTCAGTTTTCCCAAACAAAACTGTTACTGGAACTTTTTTTTTCTTTGAACATAAAAATTAGTAATGCACTTAAACTGTTTGCTGTACTAACTATCTTCATTTTGTGAATGACAGTTTGTAGCCTGAGACGACAATGAAGTTTCTAGACGTTAGTTCTAGGTGGGTATGGCGACATGGAGTAAAATTGGGACAAGCTTTTCAGCCAATGAAATGTTTAATGGAGACCTTTTTTATTTTTTAATTTAGAATGCCCACAAAGATGTCCTTAAGTGCAAACGAGAAGACAGCCGTCTATCTATTCTACCCCTAAAGTAAACCTGACTCAGATCAATCAGGATCTGTGTGAGGCATAAGTTGTATATTTAAACCGTCTTCCTCCTGATTAACAGGTCCTCTACACCCATCAATTGAATGCAATGGAATAAAGATTATAACATTTGAGTAATGAAGGTTAAAATGGTGTGCCGAATTTTCATAATGTAAACAGAGTTGACTTTAGCGAACTTTGTTAGTGAGAGTGGATGAGTCAAATGAAGCTGCCTGTTCGTGGCTTTATTGTCATTTGTGAGGACCTTAGTTTTATGTTTTAGATACTGGTCTGTTTGTTAATATCGTTAGTATTCTGTAATGAATATTAATTTATTATCGGGTAAGATTTGAAAACCCTCGACTGCTGCATCTTTCTACTTTTATATCGGAATCCGAAGCATTTCTCAACTATATCAGATGACATGGTTTTCATATTTAAGAATCTCGTCTTAATTGGAGACTTTTAGTGTTAGTCCTTAAAATCCCCCGATAATGTTACGTCAACTGCCATGTCTTAAAATCCCTCAATAGCGTTACGTCAGCTGTCAGGCCTTAAAGTCCCTCAATATCGCTACAGCAACTGTCAAGCCTTAAAATCCCTCAATATCGTTACAACCCACTTCCATCCTTGACCCTGTTACTGCAGAACATGCAGAGTTTACTCGCGTCACTGGGTGATCTAGTTCATTGATAGATCATATTACACGCGGTGACAAAAACCTCAGTCCCGCTCGTGAAGTAATTTGTGGTGTTTCTTATCGCCCGATTGGGTAACATTTAATCTAAAAAAGAGAGGTGGTACACACATCACACGCCGTAATTTTAGTGCCAGCATATTAATTTTCAAAAACAGCAACAACAAATTTTTTCTTATTGTTATTTTTACATCATGGGCAACTGATTCGCCGCCACTAACAAAGGTTCATAATTAACTTAGGCTAGACGTATTCATTCACGTGCTCATTCACACTTTTATATACCTTTTCTCGGCATCACGTGTTAATAAGTCTTGCTAATAAACACTGGCCTAAAAGAAAACTTATTAAAGACATGACGGATATCTCGAGAAGTTTATACTCAGCAGACGAAGTACATTGAACATTGTAGACACGCCCGTAATACATCCTACTTTGAGACATTCATCCAAAATAATTCTTCTCAGGAGAGCATGATAAACGCCCATCAACCAACTTGCCTGCATGAATAAGTAATTATTCTGCTTCACAACAATCTACTTCATTAACTGCAACTGGTTCTGCCGCTCTCTCCCTCCGCTAACACCAGTAAATCCCGGGCTACGACAAAACTTGGTAATCGAGCTGTGTTCACAGACGTACCATTATCTTACCACGGAATTTTTCCAAACGGACCACTAATCATTATCATTCTTCTGTTAATGACGATAGGGGCCTTGTTGAATTGTTTGAATTCATGAAAACTTTCTCCTTTAATAATCCCAGTCTATATAATGCTCAAATTGACGGCCTAGAGAACAGTGTCATCTTTGTAATATTCAGGTTATTACCGTTTTGTGTAGGTTTTTTATGTTCAAAAGCCTCTAGTTATTCCAATTCATAAAAAATTAAATTCTTAAATAATGATTTAGTTGTAGAAACTTCTCCTTCATTAGTAACTTTTCAAAAATATTGGAAATACTCTTTCACAAATAGACTGGTACAGAAGTTGGCCTGCTCTAGTTTTTTTTTTTTCTGCTTGAAGCTGATTAATTGTGTTGGTCCCCGGAGCTGCGCAGCGGTAGTTCAAATATCGTGGAGACTTTGACTTCTAATAACCATACGGATGGACGTCAAACTTTCAATCAAAAAGGTTTTGTACCTCGCACACGCTGGAAGTGACCTGGTCCGAAGCTTAGGGCATTTTACAGAATTATCTCCCTCCCCGATCAGGGAACATGTGAAGTCATGAGAAAACGGGATATCTGTCTGACGCGGGCTGAAATGACGCAATTTTTAAAGAGCGTATAATTTGAGTCAATGGAAATTTCGTAACGAAATTTTGTAAAGCACTATTGTGGAAGAAAGCGCCTTTTTCAGAACGCGGTACACCAGTGTTTTTATAATCCAAATAACGGACCGCGGATGATTTCAAGTTCCCAATAATGTCTGCTATACTAATAATCTGTGCACACGTCTTCGTCCCACACAATAACCGGCTCTGTGGCCTAGCGGTAAAGACACTCGCTCAGAGATCGGGAGGTACAGGTTCGATCCTCGGACGAGTCAAACCAAGAACTTTAAAATTGGTATTAGTAGCTGATCCGTCTGGTGTCTGGCATTATGGATTTAGTGCTAAGTCTGGTCGGCCTGGTGTCAGGATAATGTGACTATAAGTGGTGTATGCAGCGCTCCTTACATCACAGTGTGGCTGCACGCTTTCAATTGTCCCAAGCGCCGTCTCTGATATAACCGTTTAGTTGAAAAGAGACGTTAAAATTCAAACAACCAACCAACCAACCCACACAATAAGAGTTTGTTGGCGTGGCTACACTTTCTGAAGTATAATAATTATGTCCCTTTCGCTTGACTCCAGTCGTCTTGGATCTTTTTTGCTGTAGACTTTGAAATGAAATACGTGAATGTGTCACAAGTATGAGTATGGGAAATTTTGTTCTGTGAGGGATTTCCCATTAAGATGAATCTTATGACAAGCATGATAGTCGGATCACTGTTGTTTTTTTAACGATAATGTAGGTAATAGTTAATGTTTTCTAACATGTGTATCTTATAAATATTTAACGGAAAACAAATGCTTCAAGGCTTCTTTGAAGAAAGTGTCAAAGTTCAGTTAAAATTTTCAAACTTTGCCACGGGCTCTAGACTATGCGAGAATACAAACATAGGATTATTAGGATATCAAAAGAATATTTACCACATCTTTAAAAGCTTAATCATCTAAAATTGCTTACCATGAAGAAAAAAGGGAAAATTGTGTTCTGCTGACATCAAACGAAATTTTTCTTCATTAGGTTTTACATCATAGTTATAAGAAGAGAAAAAAAAAGCGTGAACACCATTACATTATAAGACTGCTGTGCTTCATGTAAGCCTCTTCAATGGGATACACACGTCACAGAGAGGATCTCAAAGAATAGGGCGACAAGTCTTATTTTTTCAACGCTTTTAGCTAATTACACATCCGGGGACTAGCGCAAGTCGATTTATGTCAGAAAGTCACATCAAATATTTGTTTTATGTATTTTTTTGTCAGGTTTATACTAAGCGATAAAAGAAAGAGATTTACCTCATAGAGCTCCAGATAGCAGTCCAATCGTATAGACACAGGCAACAAAATGTTTGATGTATTACAACATCGATATTGAGAAAGAAGAAGACATTGATAATTGACAGTTGTTTTCATTCGATAACAAACAAAGTTTATAATCCTCTCACACACAAAATACCGCCCCAGACAAATAGCAAAATAATATATTTAAGTCGTCGCCAAAAATGATGGATGGTCTATAGCTTGTCATATAAAACGCCCGAAAACTGAAATATTCATCGCTCTATTGACAGTTAATGTTTTAGCTTTGAGTCTTTCGATCGATTGAGCCGGTCGTTATGACAATGCAGATATTCAAAACTAGATCTATCCAGAAGAAAATTCCTTTCTTACTTTTGGCATTTGTTTCCGTATTTAAACCAAATTCAACAAAAAACCACGCAAGTGTTAGCTTGGAAACTTATTGAGTTCTTTCATTACTAAAGGTAACATTTCGTCTCTGTAGGTATAACTCTAGAAGATGGACGGTGTGTGTCAAGGCAACCTGCCCCGCTCTTGGTGTTATTCCACTATGTACTGAAAACACGGTCTACCGTCTTCAGTGTGCTATCTATAAATACTTGATGAACTGTTTTTTTTACTACAAGCAACATTCATTTCGCGCCCAGGGTGAATAAGTCGAAACTCAGAAATTCCTTTTTTGTGAAAGGCCATCTGAAGCTCTATTTTTTAATATCGTTTCTCAAAATTTGATAGAGAAAAGTTTTCATATCTTTCACTCAAAATATTGATATTTTTATTTAAACAAAACAGTTTCCACGTTTGGGAGGCTAGAAAAATATTTTGTTCAAGACAGTAATACATTTGGAGGTGAACATTGCGATATCCGACTTATTCACTCAGAACGTGAGACATTTGACGCTACGATAAAAAGTTCGGTAAGCCTCAATGTCGTAATGACCTACATGGACGCTGCACGTTTTAACGGTAAAATATTGTTGAGTAGCCCAAGAGGTCTTTTGTTTTCGCAATGTAGGCTACAATTATTTAACGTTTCACCTTCTGTTTGTCCTTGGGTTCTCTTTAGCTCCCCTGCAAAGGCGCGACACGCGAAGGACGGGGTGGCGAGACATGTTGATTATCGCCCTTTGTTGTCTTCTGCCAGTACCTGGTCTACTCAGTGAGTAGAGAGAAGGGGCGGGGCCTGTCTCTAACAAGACCTGGACAGAGAAACAAAACAGAAACACACGTGATACGTGACACAGGTGCCGCGACATTCCGGGTCACATTTCTTAACACCTGCCTCAGGAAACATGAGGCGTCAGAATATAACATGGCCAAGAATTATGGAACAATAATTACAGAGTGTTTTTTGTTTTACTAATGCTTAATATAAACTGTAGCAACAACCACTGTTTAATTCACTCCATCTCGTAAACCCGCAGCAAACTCATTAATTAAGCTTAGTCATAGTTTAGTTATTTATCGATTTCAATTGACGCAATGAAAAAAACCCATAATCATTCTTGTTCATTAAACTGAATTATCCTTCTAAAAAAATCGTATCGAGTCTGGGAACATAAAGGTATTGATGGCGTTCTGATGAAACCTGTGGACTGCGGTGTTAACACATCCTACAACTGGCCGATATGTCTAGGGTGCAGGCCTGTTTTCACAGAACTCTCACAGCACGCCTTCTGTCCACTTGATCGATAAAATAATTGCTAATTGACTTCACACAGAGAGGCTTTATCAGGATTATATATCTGTTATATAACAGGTCGGAAGACTTACTTGCCGCCTACAGCAGAAGTTGAATTCCTTATCTCTTATCCTTATCTCATCAGAAGACGAGGGTTATTGATTTCGTCTCTCGCTTGCGAAAATAAAAGCGTTAATGAGGTATAGTCTATAACTGAATTCATCGTTATTTGTTTCCCGTTAGGTAACAGTGGCAGTTAGGTAAGCTTCGTAGAAACGCGTGACTGTGTCATGACAGCAGTGCTTTTAAAAAATAATTTGGAAAATTATCAATGACATGCACAATTAAATTAAATTAAATTTTTTTCGCAATAAAATCCATTGTCGTGGCCAACATGGTTTCCAAAGCCTGATCTTGATGACCATGAATGAACTTTGCCAATAGTTTCGGGGAGAAGCAGCTTTGTTCACAGTTCAACTCGGTTATAAGCGATGGAAAATGTTGGTTTTGAATAATGTTACTAGTCCCACTGCTCGTGGATAACATGTGAGTCATACTTGTAGGGCCCTGTCAATAACACGAGATACCTTCAGGGAAACATACGAGTTATTTTCTCAGCTATAGAAAGAGTTTGTTACACAAGCTGTGCAATCAATGGAATAATGCTGAAGGATAATCATTAGCATATTGGCACTTGTTAATTGCGGGTGATGTACATGTTAGGGAACGGTGTGTGTGATACAGAACAGCAAAAACTTTTTTTAAACTTTTGCGGGTTTAGACTGTAATTTTATGGGTTTAATGAAAGCCCGAGTCAACCCTTAAATTCCCCATTTTCTTGCCAACAGTAACTGGTTTGCTGCGTTGATCTTTCATCCATTAACTCTCAGGCCTAATAAATGGTAGTTAGATTGGTAGAACGTCAGCATGAGAGAAGCCGTAATCTAAGGGGCTACAATTTACAAGCTACTTGTTGTAAGCCTTCTGCGTCATCACAAATAGTGTTGTAAAATCCCGCAACCATCTTTAAAACCATGCCTGCCTCAGTTTCTTGATTTGTGGTCTTTTTGTTGTATAGAACTTTCAGACAGACTTGTACGTTTTTAATTAATTATATTCTTACCTCAGAAGCTATATATAATAGTGTAGCACCAAAGGCCCGAATTATACCATAATTTCTAGAAAACTATGACATGAATGAACAAACTAAACTTAGAGTACAACAGGTATATCATAATATCAAAAAGTCTTAGGATAGCAGCAAATGGCGGTGTAGGTTTAAAGATGACACACGAAACAATCACCACATACTATAGATGATGATGATAATGATGAGGATTATGATGAGTATGAGTATGTTGATGATGATGGTGGTGGTGGTGATGATGATGATGATGATGATGATGATGATGATGATGATGATGATGACGATGATGATGATGATGATGATGATGGTGGTGGTGTGTATGATGATGAGGAGGAGGATGAGGAGGAGGATGTATTTGCTGTTGTCGTTGCCTGTGTTGTTTACAAAACTGTGGACGTTGTATGTCCGTCTGTCTGCGTTGGAGCAGTAGTTTTAACAAATAAAATTGTTAGACAGGGAAATCAGAGGTGGATGAGGAGAGAGGCGATACTTTTTGCCGAAAGCTATAAGAAACTTTATTATAGTGTTTACGTCTTTTCTGCCAGAAAAACCCTTTTTACGTGTGTTTCTTTTTGTGATTTCAAGCGTTTCTGTCTACTGCTGCACGAAATATTATTTTCTCCGCTTTATTGTGACGATGATGGAAAAGATTTGCTTCCCTAAATTCGCCCACTCAAAGCATTTTGTTTGAGACAATTTTCTCCATAGACAAAGAAAACAATTACCGGATCGGAAGCGTCTTGTCGTGTGTCTGTTGAACAATTTAGTGGCGACGATAGGCTATGTCCCGGTCTGCTTTATCGAAATTGAAATGACAGAAAATGGATAGACTACCGTAATGATTTCATGTCATTGAGCGAGACAGTTTATATCAGCTGCAGCGAACGGTTGCTTTTCAGTTACCTCAATAAGGCCCAAAACCGTATTTTTTAAGATATAAACT